>JAXIVD010000426.1:142500-157500 GCA_036785275.1 Cancer borealis
CATCAGCTTTCTCATGATAGATACACCGCAAAGGACTGTTAAGAGCCGTTTCCAAAGTGCACACGAGAATCAGTCCACAGAAAGCAGAACCAATAGGAATACTTACTCTTCTTAGACGAGCCCACGACCAGCAGCCACACACAACCGTCTGCTCCACTGTCTGCGTCACTACTGAACCTAACTGTGTCAAACCAAGGCTTCAATGAGGCTGAAGCAGGGTTTGGTAAGGCGTGAAGCAGTGCACACCAACACACGCACACACACTATTGTATCAAACTGTTCGTCTTATACATTGTTAATTGGGTTTATTGTACTATAAGTTAATTTTAGTATATAATATTAATACATTTACCTTGACTTTTCTGGATCATCTGTATAAGATTTCTCCCGTTCACCCCCAAAAAAAACCCTCAATTGTTTATTTACTAATTCATTCATTCATTGTTTATTCATTACATATTCACTGAAAGGAATCCATATTTGCAACACCATTTTTTTTTTTCTATCAAGCTTTCTTAATGTTGTATTCCATTTTCTAGTATATAAAGAGGTTCCAATTGGTTGTTAGAGGTGCAATAGAATCTAATAGAATCCAATAACATTGTGTGGGGACTTCTGACACGAGGCAGAAACACCTTATATTATAGTATTATTATGACGGTGCTAGTTAATCAAGCCTCTAATGATGGTAATTAGTGTAGGTAGGTAGTTTAGTGGTTACAAATGTGAGAACAACTTTGTGCGTAGATATATATAGTATAATTTTCCGTTGGTGTCTATAAATGGTGTTGTTTTTCTCTCTCTCTCTCTCTCTCTCTCTCTCTCTCTCTCTCTGAAAAAAAAAATCAACATGGGTATAGAGACAAACACATTTAGTATTGTAGGCATTATTACTCGTGAATAAAGCTTTCCTACAATTCGGTGAGGCGTGACTGTCGTGGGCGTGGGGTGGGGGGTGAGGGCGTGGGTGTGGTGGGTGGGGGGGTGGGGGGGTGGAGGGTGTAATCAAGAAGCATCCTCTCTCAAAAACTAGATATGATTTTTTGATATTTTTGAAAAGTTGTGTGCAGATATACCTTATTTAGTACAGTACCTTGATCTACTCTGTTGCTACTGTCACATCCATCCATACTCCTTGTGGTCACACGCACCCGAGTGAGTGTAGAAAAATGAGAATGATGAAAGTACATGAGTGAAGGTTTTGTACAAAGAGAGAGAGGGAGAGAGAGGGAGAAAGAGAGCGAGAAGAGAAAAAAAAATCCATTCCTAAGAATTACAAAGTGACATATTTTATTTCTTATCATATCATTGGCGAGAACAGCCTTTTTTTATATTATTATTACAAGCCCTGGGATTGTGAATATCTTATGATGCCTATTAATACAAACTTTCTTCTCTTCATTAAAATAAAGAACAACAGTTAACAATGCTTAAAGTACCGCTGCATTATTTTTATTTTCTTCCTAAACCATCTTGATGTTTAGTGTGCCAGTGTGAAGGTTCTACAAACACACTACACATGCACTGCCGACACACACACACACACAAACACACACACACACACGCTCTGCTCTGTCTTGTGTTGTCACTAAGACATCAACTCAAACCAATCTGACACAACACAACTCAACACAACTCAATTCATTCATTACTCCACACGAAACACAATAATGCTTCAGCTCCAATGAAGGCAATAACGTGAATACAATAGACACGTGATGATGCATTAACCAAACCATTAAATAAAGCCAAAACAAGCTGCAGCATAAATACAATGTCAGGATATAAACATGAAAAATGAAGTGATCAACTTGACATTCACCGATTCAGTTCATCACATGAGATTACAACCTAATTATTACAAAAACAAGGAAGTTTTATAGATACACTATACAATGCTTTCACTTTTTACAAACTACATGATGAGCAGCTGCATGAACTAGCAGCAGCAGCAGCAGCAGCAGCAGCAGCAGCAGCAGCAGCAGAAGCAGCAGCAGCAGCAGCAGCAGCAACAGCAGCAGCAGTGACAACAGCAGCAGCAGCAGCAGCAGCATGAGGGCGGGCAGAGCGTCAGCCCGTCAGCCCATGCAGTGAGGCGGGTCCGTAGGCACAAAGGTTCTCACACCCTTGAGCAACACGTCTTGCTGACACCTACACTTCAAAGTCGGTGGTGTTGAGACACACTCAGTGATGGCAGTAAAGTACACAAAACAAAGGAACAACCTATACAGAAAGAGGCACACTATTAAGTTTGATGGTATGAGTCCAAACCCGCCCCACCTTGCCTTGCCTTGCCTAGTAACAGCGGTACAGTACCTGCCTCGGCTCTGTGCGGTACAGTTTGCTTGGCCACACTTTTTGATTGTACAACTACATAATATAATACTATACACATCATAACAAATAAAATGAAAACTGTTTGGTGATGCCTATAAACACTTAAATAAAAAACAAACATTTCATGCATACAAAAGTTCAAACTACATAATGTTTCTGAGAATGAAGAACCAATATTGAATCCATCTGACTGCATGTGTGAGTGTAGGCGTCCAGCAGCCTCATGCCCAGGCCAACGGCAACACAACACAACACAACACACGCTGCCCTGCCCTGCCCTGCCCTGCCACCCGTACACACTACACACACACACACACACTCTTATAACAACACAGAATTCACAGCGGGCAGCAGCTTGCAAGCCTAACCTTAACCTGCTTCCCCTGCACATACCAACCACCTCTCACTCCTTGTTACACTCACACACCCGCCCCGTTGGCCCCGGCATGATGGGCCGCTATGTGTTTCACTTTCACACCCAAACCTGTCACAGGAGGAGGTAGTGAGGTACTCCCTACTGGCTCACTCACTCACTCACTCACTCAGGGCTCTCCTTCCTTCACCACTGCCAATGTGAATGTCAGTAAAAAAGTTTAAATATCTAATATCTTTGAACAGATTTACAGGGCTATGAACAATAGAGTATTATGCCGTGTGCATCAATAACTTTATCCCAGTATACGTTGTGTTGAATACATTATCACAGTTTCGATAGCAATTAGTGTATTGTACACAAAAAATGTGCAAAAAAAGTGGAGCTACTGTGCATATTAAGGAACACACTTGCATTTGTATCAAAATGAAGCTGTAAACATTTTTGGATCAGGAACAGATGCACGTGTTCAGAGAATATTTTGAATGACCATATTAAAAATACTGCATCAGGAAAAAATGTGAGTAATTATAAGTCACTGTTAGACATGGAAGAGAAGTGACTAATGATCGTTAAAATCTTATAATGACTCAATATGTAAATGATATCTGTTTAATTTGCTTCATTATTACTGTAAAATCAATGTGAAAATAATGAAGTATTTTCAAATCCGATCCCAGATGCCAAGTATTAACAATGACTAACAGTGTTCATTAAGCAGAACAATTTAGTGATACTTTCTGAACACTTGCTTGTTCCTCAAAATGTTGCAGTTGTGAGTTAGTGTTGTTCAATGTTGACGTCACTTGATTATTAATGTAAAAATAATGACAAAAGCTCCATATATACAGGCCATACACTTGACTTATGTCTGAAATGAATGTATACAAAATTGGAAGTCATTGGTGTTGCATAGTTTTGCAATATACTGTTGATTTATGAACAGATGAGTGTGTGACAACTTCATCAATCAAACATAAATAAGAATATGGCCAAAAACAGTAACAGCAATAATAATTTTTTTGAGCATTATTAAAATTTTGTTTTAAGATATCTTGCAACTTTCTTTTTTTTTCGTATATAAAAAACATAATCTATACAATACAGTAATGCTCTTTATAGCTCCACACACTACCAAAAGGTTTAGAGTTGTGAAGTTTCCACACATTCCAACACTGTTTATCTACATAGACTTTATCATACTTGTTCTTTAAATTGAAATCTACAAATGACAGCCATTTAAAACTCTGAATCTAATACTATTACTGTATTTACATCTACAATCCTACTTCTAAGTTAAAAAATCATTAAATCTACAAGTCTACGTCTACATCTAACATACATCTTCTCTATAATTTGAGTTTTCCATCACGGAGACAGATGACAACTTGTTCCTTTTTTAGTGAATCTTATAAGGTCACTGTTAAGGAAGGTTCACGTAGGATTAATATTGTTGTTGTTGTTGTTGTTGTTGTGTGTTTAAATCAACTTTACAACTGTGACTCTGATCAACTTGAAGGAGAATATACACCATGTTTTAAGACACACAATTAATAATAAAAAAAACAATACACAAGCCTTTAAGGAAGTAGTATGTGTGGCTGTTTTACCCTCAAATAAATAAGAAGGTCTACAATATATTGAAAAAACCTTAAAAATTGACCATTACCTGAGCGATTTATATGAAAAAAATGTTTATATATATCACATTACTCTGTAGAGGTAAGTGCTCTACACGAGGGAAAAAAACATGGATAAATAGTACATTGGAATAGTAATCACATTTAAACATGACAGTTATAATAAAAAAAAAAATTAACATATATTAAAATTTTTACTTACCACTGCTAAAAAGTTTGCTGTTTAAAGAAGAAAATAATGCATTGGTTTCAGTTATGTGGCTACAACTACTTTATGTTTGGTTTCATTGCTTCTTTTGATGTCTAGTAAATATATCATTGAAGAGATATATCAAGTATTAAAAATGAATAATTAATTTTTTGAATCATGAATTGGGGAATATACTGTGACTTATTAATTAGAAGGATAATTATTTATACTGTATTTGCATAAGGAAAATACAGTCTACTACCTGCCACGTGGACAGACAGTGTTAAGTTGAGTGTTGGTGAGATAGTTTGACCTTCTAAGTTATAGTTGAAAGTTATAGTCAATGGGATGAGTTAATACTTAATAGTTTTTGGTAATCTTGAGTAGGTGCAGAACACTTTTGTTGACCATTTGACAGGTAATGTTTTGATAATGTTGAGTGGAATGTTTAATAATGAACTTCACTATTTGTTTGTTGTTCTGTTTTGAAGTGTTCTGTTGATTGGAAAAACAAGTCAAAAGATGTGATCCAAAGAGTAATGTGTCACCATTATAACTCGAAACTGTTCATACAAAAAAAAGAAAAGAAAGTTGATCTAAAGTTTGAGTTAACCTTACTAAGATTCATTACAGTGTCACCTGCCTCTCCATATACAAAAATGTTTTCTTTCACTACTCAAAACATTATTCATAGACTCCATGAGAGAATTCGAGCAAGTGTGCTTTTTATTTATTTCTTTGACTTTTTTTTCTTCTAAATACATATATTATCTGTCTACAAACCTATAAATGAATCTATCATCTCAAATACTTTTTTTTTATATAAAACAGAACAGCCATACAATTACACCTTCACCTTCCTCAATGCAACTCAAAAACACCAACACTCAAAATATATACGAAAATATCCCAAAACGTGCTATTGATATCGAGTTTAATTTGAATCAAGACACACTGTAAGATAATGACTATTAAAAATAATTTCCTTTCTGGTGCCATTCTTTCTTTCAATAGGTATTAAAAGTTTAGTCATTCCCTTGAGTTCTCCCTTAAAATAAAGTTCTGTACAGGCAAATACAAGGTGCAGTCACAACTTTAACTTGCAAAAATAGGTCTTTCGGTAGATAAGGTCAAAGGTGTAGATGATGCTGTTCCTATAACTAAATTTTGGTAAGGAACTAATCATCAACTAGACCAACTTTCTGATCTCTCTGGCAGCTTGTATGACGGAGGTTGGATAGTTCCTTAGCTCCTGCGCCAACCTCACGCCTCCCACCGAGAATATTGATTGATCTGCAGAAGAAAAGGAATGTAAACACACACCATTATTATTATTATGATATTATAAACTTGTTCTAACAGTTAAACATTTATATTATTATACATATCAGTGCATAATGAGTAGTTAGAGAATATAAATTAATCTGCCGAGGAAAAACATCCAATGTAAACACAGAATTCTTATTACTGTGATATTTTGAACTTGTCCTTACGGCTAAATATATATGTACATTATTATACATTTCAGTGCATTCATTATAAGTGCTTAGTCTTTAATTATTTGTGAAAGTGATCCTTGCTTTAATAAATATACAGTTTCTTTAATAAGTTAATGATCAAAGTTATTGCAGTGATGAGTGTGTATTGCGGTGATGAGAGTGTGTTTCCTTACCTGCATCTAACTCATATATTTGTTGTGGAAGATCGTCAAAATAGGTGTGTCTGAGTGCTGCCTCCGACGATATTCTCTTGTTGGGTTGGATCTGAAACAATAACATTCTCTGTAGTACTGTATCCATTCTACAAAAAAACATGAATGATTATCACTACATTGTATGAATAAATGTATAGAGTTTGTATATTAAAGACAATGCAAAACTACTATTATATTTTTAACAGGCCAGTCACTAGACATGTCCATGTGATTGCAACACACACACACACACACACACACACACACGCACACGCACACACATACACACACACACACACACACACACACACACACACACACACACACACACACACACACACAGTAGTCCACTGCTTCCTGGGCCCAGCATGAGTGAAAGCAAGGCAAGGCAAGGCAAGGCAAGGCAAGGCAAGGCAAGGCAAGGCAAGGCAAGGCAGGGCAAGGCAAGGCAAGGCAAGGCAAGGCAAGGCAAGGCAAGGCAGGGAAAGGCAAGGCAAGGCAAGGCAAGGCAAGGCAAGGCAAGGCAAGGCAGGGCAAGGCAGGGCAGGGCAAGGCAAGGCAAGGCAGGGCAGGGCAAGGCAAGGCAAGGCAGGGCAGGGCAAGGCAAGGCAAGACAAGGCAAGGCAAGGCAGGGCAGGGTAGGGCACGGCAAGGCAAGGCAGGGCAGGGCAAGGCAAGGGAAGGCAAGGCAAGGCAAGGCAGGGCACGGCAAGGCAAGGCAAGGCAAGTCAAGGCAAGGCAAGGCAAGGCAAGGCAAGGCAAGGCAGGGCAGGGCAGGGTAAGGCTAGGCAGGGCAGGGCAAAGCAAGGCAAGGCAGGGCAAGGCAAGGCAAAGCAGGGCAAGGCAAGGCAGGGCAGGGCAGGGCAGGGCAGGGCGTCACAGTAGCACACACCTGTAGGAACTGGGTGGCGAGGGACTCCGCTTGGGGAATGTCGTTGAGTCTTGGGAACACTGATGCTTGTCTGCGTGGCCGGTGCAGGACCAGGCGGTGAGGCTTGTAGTTGGGGAGCTGTGTCACGCCTGTCCAAGTCTCCTCCGTAGGGGTTCCAACCACCTGGGAAAACACACCTCAGATTATACTTCATGAAATGGACTGTACTTTAAACGTCACTTCATGGTTACAATACAACACTTGTCTCTATAAATACAAAAAAATAAAGAAAGAAAGAAAAAAATAAAGAAAAAATGAGGAAAAATAGAAAAAAAGACTAAAGACAAAAGAAAGTAGTGTGTTTATATAGATAAGTCTCACCACATGACTATAATTTCTTGACATGATTAACTATTTCTTTTACACTTCCTGATGATCCTAAACAATTCCTCACAATCATTTTCCGTAAACACACCAACTTTTCTAAAGAGCTTGCTTACCCTTGTGATTCCAAACTTACATCAGATCACTTCATTTCACAAACAATTAATTCAGTGAGTAATACCTTAAATATTTTGTCTAGCTGGTCCTGAATGTCTCTCACGCCTGGAAACGCCGGGACCCCAGTGATCATTTCGGTAAAGATGCAACCCACGCCCCACATGTCCAGGGAGGTGGAGTAGTCTGTGGAGCCGAGGAGCACGTCTGGAGGCCGGTACCACAGCGTCACAACCTCATGGGAGTACGTGTGGGAGGGAACTGACTTGGCCCGAGCTAGACCTGAAGAAAAAATATGGTTTGGTTTAACTTGTTACTACTGATAAACAAAAGTTGTAACGTAACCCTTGATTTCACTTGTTACTCATGGGAAACGTTTTTACTATGTAGTCGTGGCTGTTAGAATCATACACACACACACACACACACACACACACACACACACACACACACACACACACACAATTATATAAGTAAGGGAGACGGTAATAATAAGTTTTTTTAGTGCGTTATAGCTAATATAAACACCAACAATAACAGACAATGACTGCAAGTAAAAAAAAAAAACATCTAAACACAGAACTATAAAATAATGATTGTAAACACATAATTATCACTCAAAACAAATGAAAAAGTAACAATGAACACAGAAACACAACGGTCCGCAGTCCACGATTCGCAGTACGCTTACCAAAGTCCGCTATTTTGAGTTCGCCGATCTCAGAGATGAGGAGATTCTGTGGTTTGATATCCCTGTGGAGGATACGTCGACGGTGACAGTAGGAGAGGCCCCGTAGGAGTTGGAAGAGCAATAACTTGACGTTCCTAGGATGTAAACCACCTCCATGCTTCTCTAGGTATTGCGATAAATCCGTGTGCTGAAAAGGAAAAAAAAATCGGACTAACATTACCATCTGTTTATATTCATCTGCAAGGTACTGAGAGAGAAAGATAGATTGGATTTATTTAATAACAATGTTTTTTTTGATCGTTTTACTCACCACATACTCGAAGACAAAGGTGAGGGTTTCTCTAGTGTGTATAATGTCGTGTAGGGTGACGATGTTCGCGTGTTTGAGCTGCTTCAACAGTGACGCTTCCCGGATGGCGGTGAACGGCGCGCCTTCCTCTTCTTGTAACCTGATCTCCTTGAGCGCCACTACCTGGTTTGTCAGACTGGACGTGGGTGGAAGGGAAGGTTAAACATGAATTACAAAGGATTATAAAGGTTTACAAAGGAGTACAATAGTTTACAAAGGAATATACAGGTTTACAATAGTTTGCGAAGGAATATAAAGCATCTACCTCAGGCCTCGATGGTGTAAATTGGGCATAAAAGTAATCAAAGTAACTCCATCAATCAGCTATAGTTCCCTCCCTCCCTTCCCTGTCCTCCTTCACTCCCTTCCCTCTCTTCCCTCCCTTCCTCGTCTGCCCGCGCGCTCTCCATACCAATAGAAAATATGGTTATAAATACATATTGTGCTACTGGGTCCCACTTCTCAATGTTTTAGATCAGATTGCTTTTGGATAACTGAAGCGCAATATTTGATGGATTGAGTCATTCTGGAACACACTTTATAGTTTGTTTGTAGTTAGTGATCATTGTTGTTCTTGAGTTACTAGTGTTAATGTATAAAAAAAAATATTTGTCCTAATTTTACCTATATTAACTGAAATAGATGGAAATGGGATATCAAAAAATGTCTGTTATCATTACCTATTATCATCTAATTCATAGCCAAACTGTGGATAATGTAATAATAATAATGCTAATAATAATAATAAAACAGTACATCAATAACAGTAACAACAGAAAAAGCTACTTAAAAAAAAAACGGATTACATAATGAAGGTACCGTTGCAAGGACTAAAACTCCCTATCTCCATCACATCACTCCTCTTAAAGCGTCTACGAACACACTATACATATAAGGCCCGTCTCGTCTCCTCTCCTCTCTTCTTCCTACGTTTTCTCTTCTTATTTGGGGAAGGAATTGATCAACATTCTACAGACGTATTGGAGGCAGACGAGGGGCCAGCCAGCACGATCTTCCCACAATCACGAGTAAACACACACACACAAATATCCTTCTTTTTATAGTATAGGGAAACAGTATATCTATAAAAAAAAAAAAAAAGGAGAATGAAACTAAAGCGAAACTAAGGCTATTTTTATAATATATTTAACCGTTGATTTTATTCGAATTTAAGGGAAGATTCGGTGGTTTCTTGACGATAAATCACTCAGACAAAGTTTCCAAGGAGAGTGACACGAGGAGGAGGAGGAGGAGGAGGAGGAGGAGGAGGAGGAGGAGGAGGAGGAGGAGGAGGAGGAGGAGGAGGAGATGACATGATGATAGACTGACAGGATGATGGAAGGACGAAGACGTGAATTTTCTGTCTTCATAAATATATTCTTTCACGCTTTCGCCATTTCCCTTCCAGTATTTACTCCTATTATTATTATTATTTTTTTTTTTTCGAATCATCGGTAACTTTAATAAAAATAATCGTCATCAATCCACAACATCAACTTAACAACTAAAAAAAAAAAAAAACAACAACAATATATCAATTCCAATTATTTTCTTTTTCGTATTTCTTTCTCCGACCCAATTTAGACGTTGTAGCTAAATTTATTCCTTACAATTTTTTTTCGTCTTTTTTTTTAGTTTGTGTTCGATCGTATTCTGGTCTATTTCAAGAATAATCCCACAAAATATATGGGAGGTATTTCGGGAAAGAGAGGAGGGAGGGAGGGAGGGAGGGAGGGAGGGAGGGAGGGAAAGGGAGGGAAAGGGAGAGGGAGAGAGGAGAGAATGGAAGGAGGCGAGAGAAAGATAGAGTTAAAGGTGTGGTCTCTCTCTCTCTCTCTCTCTCTCTCTCTCTCTCTCTCTCTCTCTCTCTCTCTCTCTCTCTCTCTCTCTCTCTCTCTCTCTCTCTCTCTCTCTCTCTCTCATCGCTAAAACACACTCCATTAAGCAATTCCTTGTTAGTTAATATTTACTTTCATTTATCTGTTTTTTTCCTCTTCCCTGCTTTCATTTCCTTTCTTCATCTCCATATTCATTATCACACATTCGCTTTACACTACAATCTCTCTCTCTCTCTCTTTCTCTCTTTCTCTCTCTCTCTCTCTCTCTCTCTCTCTCTCTCTCTCTCTCTCTCTCTCTCTCTCTCTCTCTCTCTCTCACTTACTTGCTGTAGCCTTTATACACAGTGGCGTATGATCCTTCCCCCAGCTGATCCAACTTCATATAAGCTTCAGTTCTCCCAAAAGGCGAGTCACCCTGGAAAAAAGAAAAGAAAATGGAAATGCAAGGTTTAGTTTCAGAAATGCGAATCAATGTTAAAATGATAATACTAGTGTAAATATATCAATAAATACATGTGTTTCTTAATGATGAGATAATACGATATGTTGGAAAGTTGGAAGTTAGAAGACTGTGGAATGAAATATAAATAGGAGAAAAGTTTTTGAAAATTATATTATTGGGAAAAAAAAACGTTACGAGACAATTCTTCAAAAAATCTTAAAAAAAGCAAGAAACATTACGAAAATATTTCTTTCCTCTGATGATAAAATAAAAGAATAAATGAATAGAATGTATACACAAGAGAACGTTATAGAATGTATGTATATATGTATGTATGTAGGCATGTGTAAATATGATAGATTTCGTATAAAGAAAAAAAAAAAAAAAAAGCTACACACTTCGAAGAAAAAAAATCTACAAGACAATCAAATATTAAAGGAAAAAAAATCTTACACAATCAAATACGAAAAAGAAAAAGAAAAAAAAATCTCTCCAAGTCAACCATCAACTTTTTACAAACTAATAATGAAATCCAATAATATTTACAACCCTTTTCAAATCAGCAACTATATTAACTGAACCCAAAATTCATACCTACTAAAATAAAATCTAATAAAAAAGTAACCCTCGTTTTAATTTCCCTTCGCCTCTACCACATGGAAATTAGAGTTTTTTCCCCTTTATTTTCCTTATTTTCCCCCGCCTTCCTTCCTTCCCTTGACTTAATTTGAGGCAATTACGAATTCCTTTATTAAATATGGGATGAGAAGAGGCCATGTTTTTATTAGTTTGAGCGAGAGAGAGAGAGAGAGAGAGAGAGAGAGAGAGAGAGAGAGAGAGAGAGAGAGAGAGAGAGAGAGAGAGAGAGAGAGAGAATTAAGATGCACCTCACTGTCTGTACTCTGGAGCCCAACTTGTGACTCAGACCACTCGCTCTGCATAGGTAATATCTCTCTCTCTCTCTCTCTCCTCTCTCTCTCTCTCTCTCTCTCTCTCTCTCTCTCTCTCTCTCTCTCTCTCCCCCCCTTCATTCACAGCTGCACGGAATTTTGAGGGAATGCAAATGAAGTCCATTATCTGCTTTGCATACTGAATTATCTCTAATCAGTGTGAGGCGCGTCCCCCCAGACACCATCTTACACGTACAAGGTGAGTCAGAGTGAGAGTGAGTGTGAGTGAAAAGGAGAGTGAAAGTAAGAGTAAGAAGAACTACAACTAGGAAAAAAACTAATTAAAGAAAAGTAAATATGAAATAAAGTAATTAAAAAAAAAAAAAAAAAAAAAAAAAAAAAAAAAAATATATATATATATATATATATATATATATATATATATATATATATATATATATATATATATATATATATATAGAGAGAGAGAGAGAGAGAGAGAGAGAGAGAGAGATTCTGTTATGTAGTTAATTTTTACTCTTAGCTCCAAGGTGAGTGTGTTTAGGTAGTGAGGTAATGGTATGAGGTTGGATCTACAGTGATTGAGGTTGGAGTTAATTGTGTTGCAAACTGTCCTTCAAACACATCGGTATTTTTGTTACTTGCATATTTAGTCCTACGAGGGTTTGACAGGTGAGTGTTTTAGTAAATCTTGTGTAAGCATGAATCCCATGACTTCCCACAACGAGGAACGCAGCTCCGCCGAGCAGCAGGACAACACCTCCGTGCAAGCCTCGCCTCCACACACACTCAAACGGAAGCTGCCTTCCACGCCGGAGGATACAGAGTCCTTGGCGCTGATTAAGAAACCAAGGCACTCTGGCGGCGACATCGCGACCTCCCTTGGTGCAGATCCCGCTGCCCAGGAAGACAGACTCCTCGCCCACCGGAAGCCCGCTAACAAAAGGTCGCGCTGCCCTTCCTCCGGTTGTAAGGAAGCTTTACGTAAGAACAAAAAGTTGAAACAGACCACCGTCGTCTCGCGCCAAGAAAGTGATCCAGTTTTGAAGGATGAGAAACAGAAAGTGATCACTGAGCTCAGGGACATGGGCGTGCGTGTCCTTGAAAAGAGTGAGGTGAAGGTGATGACTGGTGCATTGAGTGAGGTTCTTGGTGAGGGTTCCTTCGGCTCGTGCATCAAGACTGTGGATCCTCACACACACCAGCAGCTGGTGGTGAAGACATTCTTCGGTGACAGTCTCGAAGCTTTACTCAAGGAGACCAAGAACCTGCATCAGCTGCAGGTGGAGGGCGTGCAGCGTCTGGTGGGTGTGTGCGTCGACAACTGCCAGATAATTACTCATTTTTCTGGCACGAGCGCAGCTCACTACTTCGATAAGCCCGTCCCGCTGGCTGACGCAGCCACCATATTCATGCAGGTCACTAGGACGTGTCAGCGCATCATAGGGAAAGGATTTGCGCACAACGATTTGCATCCAGGTAACGTTTGCGTGTCCAGCGGGAGCAGCGGCCCCCTACCCACCGTCATTGACCTGGGCCTGGCGTGCCCTTTGGGCAACACTTACAGGCCACAGCCATGGTTTCCGGAAATAACGGCCAGCGAGGCCAAGGAAACAACACAACTTGCAAACATGATGGACAGACTGTTGAGGCCGGACACCAGGTGCACCCAACACCCCCTGGTGGCGGGCCTCGTCAGGTGGATGAAGGCAGCACGAAGCCGAGACATTACAAAGCGGCCCAGCCTGGCGGCGTTGGAGGAGGTGTTGGAGGCACTTGTGGAGGGAGTTAGGAAGGCCACCGCGCCTTCAGCTGCTACACCAGTGTTAGGCGAACAACTTACACTCAAGACCAGAAAGGAGGCCAAGGAATCCACAATGAGATCATTGTCATCCTCCTCCTCGGAAGGGAGTCTAGTGGCTCCATGGCTAAAGGCTGGGTTGGTGCCCCAAAAGGCGGGGCTTCGATCCCTGTGAGAAGGGTGACTCACTACCATTGTGTTTTCACCTGCCTTCACTGCCTTCACAATAAACACGTCCTAACTAACGCCTCAGAAGATTTTGTAAATAATTAAAACACTTATTCATTAAGATTATTTATTGAAAAAATAAAATAAATGTATGTATGAAAAATATCAAAAAATAAATACTATACATAATATATAAGATTTTGTATTATTTCTTTCCTTATAATAATAGATTTAAATGCAATAGAAATTCAAGTTAAGCCCCGCGGGATGGATGGTAAGGTGTATAATAGGATTAAAGTTTGGCTTAGTGGCACGGAACAAAGGATTCAAATAAACGGTAAGAAATCTAATAGCAATACAGTAAATAGTGGAGTCCACCAAGGGTCCGTACTGAGCCCATTACTTTCCATTATCTATATGAATCACCTGAACCTTGGATAAGTAACAACATCAGTAAGTTTGAGGATGACACTAAGATAGGCGAGTTAATAGACCAATAATCCTTCAGGAATCCCACGGAGGCGCGCACAGGATCCCAGAGTGTCTCGCGAGGCACTCAATCAAACACTGCCTTCAGACCGACACGAGGAGAAGAGAAACAGGAGGAGGAGGAAAAAGAAGAAATGAAAGAAGAGAAGGAGGAGGCGGAACAAGAAAAATAAGAATCAAAACAATAGGAAGAGGAGGAAGAGAAGGTATCAGAAAGCAATATTGTCTTGCATGTGTTGGAGTCAGTTGCTTTAAGGCCTCAAAATAACTAAAGGGGGGCGGGGGGGGGGGGGGGCGGGGGGGGGGTGAGGAGGGAAGCGAACAGTAATTAAGAAACGATGGCAAATGAAACCCAATGCTCTGCTTCGATACCCTGACTGCTTCACTGCTTCGTTGGTTCGTGAGGGATTCACTTGGGATTAAGACAAGGCTGTTTGGTGCTGATTAACAGTCTTTTTACCGTCTACTTCTGGAGGAGGAGGAGGAGGAGGAGGAGGAGGAGAAGGAGGAGGGAGGAGGAGAAGGGAAGGGAGAGGAAGGGTAAAGGTGGTAGTAAAATAGAGCATGAAGAAGAAGTAGAGGAAGAGGAAGAAGAAGAAGAGGAAGAAGGGGGGAATAGAAAGAGGGTAAAGGTAGCACTGGAATAAACATGAGGAAGAGGAGGAAGAGAGGAAGACGAGGAGGAGAAGACGAGGAGAAGGAGGAGGAG
>JAXIVD010000427.1:0-7500 GCA_036785275.1 Cancer borealis
TAAGATTGTCGTCAACGTTTTAGTCAAATCAGAATCCATAGTGGATGATGTCAAATAATTTGTAGTAAACCGTTAACTTATAATCAAATTTATCAAATGATTAGAAATATTCATTTGAATAATTGCACATGAGGTTACATTTAATTTGTGGTTTCATAATAACCTACAGTCTCTCGCATGACTGGACTGTTCGGAAGACTTTGATTTCAAGCCATTCTTCAGTTCCTGCACACCATGGACACACAGAATCATCATCGGTGGACAAGAGAAGTAATTAAATGCAGAGAAGAAACTGCTTGCCACAGTGTCGAAGCCATATTTGTTTACAGTGGACGGAAACAGTGTAGACGAACGGGTGTGTGTGTGTGACGGGGCGCGCTCCAGAAATTGTCGATTTTCTGAAAGTTGACGGAAAAAGTGCTTGTGTGACGGCGCCCTTACACATATTCCCTTCAGTCTTATCCAGACAATTTCCTCTCACCCCCACGCACACAGTCTCCTCTTTTCTTCTTTCCACGCAACTTGTTCATTAAGCTTCCTCTCTTTTTTCCATCACAGCTCGTGTTCAAACGGGCAGCTGAACTGCGAGGACGACCCATGTTTGGTGGATGAGGAAGTAATCCGTCGTGTCAACGCCAACCCGAGACGCTACGGCTGGACGGCTACCAACTACTCCATGTTCTGGGGCAGAAAAGCCATGGAGGGACTTGTACTGAAAACTGGTACTCTAAACCCCGAGGTCTTGGTGAGAAACTACTCGTAGGCGCATCCTTTGTTTTACTTCATTGGTGAAACTCTTTTCTTCAGCTTAGTGGAATACGAGGAAGATGCTACACAAATGTCTTATTATACTCGTATCTGCAGCCAAGTGTTAAAAAGTTAGGTTTCTAGAGGTGGGCAACAGCGTGCTCCACTGCAACCCTTTTGATTGTTTCATTCAACAATCTCATTGGAAGTACTTTCCACTCAGTAATCACGTTGGGGATAAACATTAGGAAAAATTGTTGGTTGAGCAGAAAATTCGTTGGAGTGCCACAGCCACACCCTAGTCCCTGCGAGTAAAATGTCAGCTACACACACAATGTGTCAGATTATGAAGTGTTATCCACATCAGTTATGGCAGAAAGGCAGGGAACGTATCCCTAATTCAAGTGGCTCTGCAATCAATCATTAATTAGATATACATCAACAAAATAAATGTACATAATTAATAATGCCAACGAATGATAAAGCCAATATTAATACCAAAAAACAGTGAAGAAATCCCCCAGCCACAATCCCATGCTGGCACTCACATCATTGAATAGTAACCACAAATATACAATTGGTTTAACATCGTATATTTTCCAAACATTTCACCAGTTGATTCACACCATCTATATGAAATGGAATCAAACATATGACGCACAACCAACATTCAAACAAACAGTCTCGAGGCAACATTCTTAAATTAATATACACTTTAACACAATACATAACCTCTCTTATCTTCACATTCACTAAACATCGATTTCAATCCCAGACAGCAGCTCTCGGTTGACGAAATAACAAACAGTCGCAATTATCCAGCCCAGTAGATAGGTACTATTCCAATAATGTTCCAGAGCCGGCTGACCGCAAAATCAACTCTTAAGAATAGTCTGTCTTTTAAACGTAAACATCAAAAAGAATTACGGACATTTAGATAAGCACACATCATGAATGTTGTCAAACATTTCATAATTTCACAATTCATATAATGAATATGAATATTATCAACCATCCATATAGATATTAATCATCATAAAAAAATATTATAACACGTAATCGTATAACAAGTAATCGTGTATGATATAGTCAAACTAGAATTTGTTGCAACATGATCACGTTTTATTTTTTTTTCTGCCTTTCTCCACGATCTTTGCTGATATAGTGATAGGCCCACAACCTTCCTGTGTCCACACAGTGTAATATCTTTTCCTTGAAGTGTATTCGCTGTGTTAGTAGCACACAACCTCGTGTCTCTATACCTCAGCTCCTATATGTAGAAAAAGTCACCATCCTTTACTTTTACTTTACGAAAAGTCGTAAGATCTTCCAGTATTTTCGGTGAAGCTACCTTTTGTACCCAATAGTCGATGCGGATGTACCCGATACTGCTGCAGCCCGACTTGGCCCGCATCCCCAGGCAGTTTGACGCGCGCTTCAAGCGTGAATGGCGAGGACGAATCAGCGGCGTGAGAGACCAAGGTTGGTGCGGCGCATCTTGGGCCTTCTCCACCCTTGCTGTCGCACAAGATAGGTAAGTCACAAGTATAAGAGCCAGGTGGAGGAGAAAAAGCTGATATGTGTCAGGAAACTACAAGTGGAGAAGGAGGAAGAGGAGGATATGTGCTATTGAATTTTAATTTTAAAGCTAACGTGTCTTTCAGGCTGTCCGTGGAGTCTCAGGGGAATGAGAGTGTCACTCTGTCGCCTCAACACCTGCTCAGCTGTGACCGACGGGGACAGAGCGGCTGCAAGGGCGGACACGTGGACCGGGCGTGGCAATACCTGAGGAAGATCGGGTAAGGGAAGGAGGTGGTGGTGGTAGTAGTCAGAGTGGTATTGTGGATAGTAGTGATCATGGTATTATTCATCAATGATCTCCTAAATCTGACCCAATGCTCTATCCACTCCTATGCTGATGACACCACCTTGCATTTTTCAGCGTAGTACAACAGACATCCAACCCATCAAGAATTAAGTGATTCAAGGCGAGATGCTATAGGACGCCTAACTTCTGATCTTTCACTAATTTCTGATTGAGGCAGAGGAAACATGGTTCTGTTCAATGCCTCAAAAACTCAATTTCTACAACTATCTACCTGACATAACCTTTCAGATAACTATCCCCTCTTCTTCAATGACACTCAACTTCCCCTCTCCTCCACATGAAACACACTCAGTCTATCCTTTACTAAAAATATAAACTGGCGATTTCATATCTCTACTCTTGCTAAATTAGCTTCCAAGAAGCTAGGTGTCCTATGGCGACTGCGTCCATTTTTCTCTTCCTCTAAGCTGTTTATTCTTACAGGGGTCTTATCCGTCCATGGAGTCTAAAGCTTTTCGTCTCATCAACTCTCCTCCTCTAGCTGACTGTATTGAATCTTTTTTCTCTTTTCTACCGCTATTTTCATGCTGACTGCTCTTCTGAACTTGCCAACTGCGTGCCTCCACCCCTTCCGCACCCTCGCTGCACAAGATTTTCTATTTCTTCTCATTCCTATTCTGTCCATCTTTCTAATGCAAAAGTTAACTAGTATATTCACTCTTTCATCAAGTACACTGGTAACCTCTGAATTTTTCTTTCTTTGTCTATTTTTCCATCTGCCTATGACTTGAACTCGTTTAAAAAAGGAGTATCATGACTATGCTAAATTTGACCTCAACCCCTTACTTACTTAATTGCTAGAATAATAAGAAAATGGATGCCAAATTAAAGTTGCACATGTCTTGATAATCCTCTTTTAAATTATTTCAAATCGTAGGAAGGTCGAAATACAGATTCAGGTAGAAAGTTTCAGAAATTACTAGTAAAAGGGAAGAAAGAGTGAAGATACTGTTAATTCGTGCCTAAGGTGGGTGGACAGAATAGAGATGAGAGTGAGTAGAAAATCATGTGCGACGTGGCCACAGAAGGTAAGGAGGCATACAGTTAGCAAGTTCAAAAGAGCAGTCAGCATGAAAATAACGGTAGAAGATAGCAAGAAATGCAACATTGTGGCTGAGTGTAAGAGATTGAAGACAGTCAGTAAGAGGAGGGGAGTGAATAAGCTTAAAAGCTTTTGAGTCAACCTTGTTTAGTAGCTCTGTGAGCATGGAGTGCGTACTCCATAAGGCCCCTGTTTGGTAGGGGAAAAAAGTGGTGGAGATAACACAGGACACCTAACTTCTTAGCAGCTGATTTAGCAAGAGAAGAGATATGAAACTTCTGGTTAAGGGTGTCAGTAGAGGATAGCCCAAGAAAGTTATGTTTAGAAGAGGGGGACAGGTGTGCGTCATCTAATTAGAGGTGGCGTCTCCACGTGAGTCATTTACTTGTTTTTGGTTTGGGCATCTGGAGAAAGACGTGGAGAAGTGCAAGAAAGAGTCATCAGCATATGAGTGGATAGGGCACTGAGTAAGATTGAGAAGGCCATTAATGAATAACTGGAAAAGAGTGGGTGATAGAACAGAACCCTGTGGAACGCCACTATTGATAGGTTTATGGAAAGAGCAGTAGCCGTCTACCACTGCTGCGATAAAACGGTCAGAAAAAAAATTAAAGATGAAGGAGCAGAGAGAAGAATAAAAACCGAAAGAAGGAAATTTAGAAATCAAAGCTTTGTGCCAGACTCTGTGAAAAGCTTTTGATAAGTGTAAGGCAACACCAACAGTTTCACCGAAACCCCCAAAAGAGGGTTAACAGTAGGGCGTCCAGATTGAAAACCATACTGACGATCAATAAAAGAGTGTGAGTGATAGATACCACTAAATCTTCTTGTTAAGAAGAGACTCAAATATTTTACAAAGGCAGAAAATCAAAGCAATAGGACGGTAGTTTGAGGGATTAGAGTGATCACCCTTTTTTTTTATACAGGTTGTATGTAGGCATACTTTCAGCAAACAAGATAGGTGGAAGTTGATAGGCAAAGACGGAAAAGTTTTATTAGGTGAGGTGCTGGCACGGAAGAGAACAATAGGAGTGACTTCATCAGGACCATACGTCTTCCGAGGGTTAAGACCAGCAAAGGCATGAGAAACATCGTTACGAAGGATTTTAATATTAGGCATGAAGTAGTGAAAGTATGGTAGAGAAGGAGGAACAAGCCTAGAATCATCCAGTTGTCAGCAAACGTTTGAGCGAAGAGTTCAGCTTTAGAGACAAAGGAGACGGCAGGGGTGCTATCTGGGTGAGATAGGGAAGGGAAAGATGAAGAAGACAAATTGTTGGAGTTAGTTTTGGCTAGATGCCAGAGGTCACGAGGGAATTAGAACTAGAAAGATTCGACATTTCCTATTGATGAAAGAATTTTTCACTAGTTGGAGAACAGATTTGGCGTGATTCCGGGCAAAAATATAAAGAACGCGAGTATCAGGAGATGGAAGGCTGTGGTACCGTTTGTGAGTCACCTCTCTATCATGGTTAGCACGAGAACAAGCTAAGTTGAACCAAGGTTTGTGAGCCTTCGGGCAAGAGAAAATGTGTGGGATGTACGTTTCCATGCCAGAGACAATAATCTCCGTCATGCGTTCGGCACAAAAAGATGGATCTCTGACATGGAAGAATTGATCATTTCATAGAAAATCAGAATAGTACCTCCTCAGGTCTTCAGATCATCCCACTTAATCGAGGTATAATGCTAGAAGCACTTCCACTTCGATGGGTGCTGAGGCGGCACTGGAGCTATATGACATGATACTGAAATATGGCAGTGTGGAGCTCAACGAAGAGAACAGTTTGACAGAGTTAAGCTGAAAGGATTAGAGGTAAGGAAAAGGTTGAGAATGTTGGGCGTATCATCAGAGTGGTCAGGGCGTTGCACCAGTTGCTCTAGATCAGGGGTTCTCAACCTGGGGTTCGCGAATCCCCAGGGGTTCACAGGAAGGTTTCCAGGGGTACTTGGATGGCTGACGAAAAAGTATTTTAAATCTGCAGAGAGAGAGAGAGAGAGAGAGAGAGAGAGAGAGAGAGAGAGAGAGAGAGAGAGAGAGAGAGAGAGAGAGAGAGAGAGAGAGAGAGAGAGAGAGAGAGAGAGAGAGAGAGAGAGAGAGAGAGAGAGAGAGAGAGAGAGAGAGAGAGAGAGAGAGAGAGAGAGAGAGAGAGAGAGAAAAAAAGAAAAGAAAAAAGAAAGAGAGTGAGTGTGTGTGACGGAAAGGTGCGCCATATCATGTCGGTTCACGTTCAAACAGCAGCTCCGGTTGAGGGTGGGGCCGTGGGGACGGTTGCGAGGACAGTCAGTCAGCTAGCTGCCAGGCAGTGCCACAAGGTTTTATCAGTGGAGTGCATGAAGCCTAGCTTTCTCAAACGCCATCTAAACAGTTGTCATCCAAATGTTAAAAGTAAGAGTACTGCTTTCTTCAAGCAAAAAGAAGAGGGATTGAAGCGAGCACGCTTTGATCGTTCGGGACATTTCAGTCAACAAAATGAAGCTGGGTTGCGTGCATCCTACATGGTATCACTGAGAATTGCACAAGAAAAGAAACCTCACAACATTGCAGAAAAATTAATCGTCCCTTGCTGTAAAGATATAATACGCTGTGTTATTGGATGTGATGCTGAGCAGAAGGTCACATCAGTACCTCTCTCGAATGATACTGTTCATCGACGAATAGTAGATATGTATGATGATGTCAAACAACAAGTGATTGCTGAATTAAAGGGGACGTCTTTAGGAAAATTTGCAATTCAACTTGATGAGTCAATTGACGTGGCTGCTTGTGCCCAACTCCTGGTGTTTGTACGATACGTCAGTGGTGAAGATTTCAAGGAGGATTTCTTGTTCTGTCATACCTTAGATTCGACAACAAGAAGTGAAGATATTTTCAATGAGGTCTCAAATTTTTTTGAGAAAGAAGGACTGTCCTGGAATAATGTATGTGCATGCACAACTGAGAGCACCAGCAATGCTTGGCCGTCGATCAGGGTTTCGAGGAAAAGTGACCGAGGCGAATCCTAAAACAAGGCAGCTTCATTGTATGTTTCATAGATATGCTCTGGCATCTAAAACTCTACCACCTGGGTTAAGATTAGTACTTGATGATGTTGTGCACATGGTAAATACCATCAAATCAAGTGCCCTAAATACACAACTGTTTTCCCTACTGTGCCAAGAATTAGGAAGTGATCAAGAAGTGTTACTCTTTCACACTGAGGTCCGCTGGTTGTCGCGGGGGAATGTGGTAACAAGAGTAGAATCACTAAAGGAGGAGCTCACTGAATTCTTCAAACGTGATAACAAGACAAAGTCACTTGAGTTCATTCAGAAACTGTCAGACAGCCAGTGGCTTCAGAAACTGGCCTACCTTACTGACATATTCTTGCGGCTCAACTCATTGAACTTGTCTCTCCAAGGCCGTTTTGCCACAGTGGTTGATTTAATGGACAAACCATGAAGCTGGAGCTTTGGGAAAGGAAGGTCAAAGATGGAAATTTGAGCATGTTTGAAAACCTTGATGAGGCACTTGATAAAAACAAAAACACTGGAAGTCTAGATGTGGTGCAGCTTGTGCACCACGCTTCTCTGCGAATGGTGTTGCAGTCTTACTTCCCCGAATTGAGTGAACTGGAATCAAAATTGATTAGAAACCCATTCATTGTGAATGTGCACCTTCTTCCAGATAACATGCAAGAAGAATTCTTAGAGTTGGTGAATAACTCTGTTGCAAGAGATGCATTTGAAACACTTACCCTGACCAAGTTTTGGTCGAAAATTAGTGAGACTTACCCTGTTGTATCTGATGTTCTGAACTCTTTGCTGATGTTCCCTAGTACTT
>JAXIVD010000427.1:12500-47500 GCA_036785275.1 Cancer borealis
TTAATGCTTTGCTGATATCTGCTTAATGGTTAAAGAAAGGTGGTTTTGTGGCTGATAAACGGGTAGTTAGTGGCCAAATTATGAATCGTTTTCTGTTAATCAACAGATGGGTGGTGGCAGGTTAGTGATCATGAAATTAATTAGTTGTGGTTAGTTTCATTTAGCTTTTCTGTAAATAATTTTAAACATATCAGTTCTAAAGTACTCTTAAGTTACAAATAAAAGCAGGACGAAGAAGCGTAAAAAAGTACTCACCCAGTTAAACAAGTATGATGCGAGTGTTTTTCTTTATTGTTACCTTCATTCCTGTTAAATTTGTTGACCTTAGAGTCTCACAAACGTACCAATGATACAGCTCGAGGTAAGAAAAACGGCCAGCCAGAAAGGGAAGTGTTTCAAGTTCGTTGTATACATGACGCTGCATACGGAAAAGATGTGCGAGGAAAGAAACTAAGCATAAACGGAATTATAGTGTGTGTGTGTGTGTGTGTGTGTGTGTGTGTGTGTGTGTGTGTGTGTGTGTGTGTGTGTGTGTGTGTGTGTGTGTGTGTGTGTGTGTGTGTGTGTGTGTGTGTGTGCGCGCGTATGCGTATGCGTGTGCGTGTGTGTGTGTGTGTGTTTATTTGTTGTTTTCATGAGTGTAACGTACATATTGCTTCTTTTTTCTGTGTGTAACGTGTATATATTCCTGAACAGCCATGATGAAGGTGCAGAAAGACCTGTTCATGTACCAGCGTGGTGTATACACATCGTCCAGCCTCACGACGGAGGAGTCAGTCAGCCACTCCGTCAGGATCCTCGGTTGGGGAGAGGAGGCTTCCGGCACCGACCAGCTCACGAAATATTGGGTGAGTCCTGTGTCACCCGTCTGCTTATTTAGCTATCTATCTGTCTGTCTGTATGCATGTGTATTTGCGTATGTGTGCGTATATATATGTGTATGTGTGTGTATATATATAATATATATAATATATATAATTTATATAATTTAAATAATTTATATAATATATATAATATCTATTATATAATTTATATAATATCTATATCTATATCTATATCTATATCTGTCTGTCTGTGTGTGTGTGTGTGTGTGTGTGTGTGTGTGTGTGTGTGTGTGTGTGTGTGTGTGTATGTGTGTGTGTGTGTGTGTGTGTGTGTGTGTATGTGTGTGTATGTGTGTGTGTGTGTGTGTGTGTGTGTGTGTGTGTGTGTGTGTGTGTGTGTGTGTGTGTGTGTGTGTGTGTGTGTGTGTGTGTGTGTTCACAATGGTCTGGACATAGACTACATCATACTTGACTGGACACTCGAAATAGGACCTTTTGCAAACAGGCCCTACGGCAGATTTTTAGAAAAATCAAATAAAATACTTAGAATTAAGATAGGAACCCCAAATAAAAAGCAAACATACGTCATCGGTGGGCGACAATTATTAAATCCTAAGAAACCAAGAAAAACACAAAATTTGCAATAATTTCCAGGAATATTGGAATTTCAATCTGAAAACACTTACATGCATAGCCCATGTAATCTATATTAATATGCACTACCATAGAATACACCATACGTGACTGTTCACTCGAAATCGGGTCTTTCGTAAATGTTTCCTGAGGCGATTTTTTGTTTGTTTTATTTGAATAAAATACTTAAAATTATCATAGAAACCTCAAACAAAAAGCAAACACCTCAGAGTGATGTGAAAAATATGTTTATGAGCACTCAAATGGCTGGCCAATCCAGCCATAACCCCAGATCAATCGATATCAATAGCTAGTGTGACCACGCCTTAAAGGTTTGTTTTGGTTTTCCTCTTCTTCTTCTTCTTGTGACCTCTTTCGCTTTGATCTAGTCATGCGAGCAGTAAATGTTATATTTGCATCGAATTAAAATTTATATTTGGGTGTTTTCTTGTATTGTCATCTATCCTATTTTTCTCATACTCATAAAACGTCATTGAAAAAAGAAGTGCAATATTTTTTTTGTTGCATATATACTGAATAAACGATAGTTTCTCAACTTAGACCTCCTGTGACATCAAGATCAAGATCAAGCCACGAATTGTTAAACATTCATTCCCAAGTCGATATAACGATAATATGACATTTGATCACAATCAAATCATATTCAGGAATGGTGATTTCACAATATGTGGTTTTATTTCAGTAATTATTGCGAATTTGCCAGAAATTTTTGCTATAAACAATATGCTTTATTCAAAACTCCCACACGATTTTTCACAAACTTGTATTCTTTATGTTAATTTCCTATTTGCAAAAGTTGTAAAATAATTTTTTAGGTTCAGCAATCATTACTGATTGTAAAGACATGAAATACAATTTCCTAAGTAGAATATGAACTGTTATATGAAGTATTATCTGTCATCACTCATAGCAGCGGAATCAAAGGGCCTACATGTAATATCGTCTGTCAGCGATTGTCGCGAGTGTCCAGTCAAGTATGGTGTAGTCGATGGTCTGGATGATCACATGCTGGATCGTGATCGTAGGCCATTAGCCTCCCCGAAGGAGCTCAGAGTTCATAGAAACGGATCTATGGGTAAGGCTGAGACCTCTCACATCACGCACTCCCATACCCTTGCTCAAGGGATATAGAGGTAGCAGAGGTATTTACGTTGATAGTAAGGCGGCGCTTGATCTTGTCTTCCACACAAGAGGCACGTTCAAGCTCAGCAGAGGAGTGCGAAGCAGTAGGAAGGCGAGAATTGGCGGAACTTAAAGTTGCGGACTGAGTAACAGCCATCTTAGCCTTGCCAGTAGTTTGGTGGTCATTAACCTTTGCCGTCTTGGAGGGAGCGGCTCCTCCTACCGAGGGAGTCGGTGCTCGAGAACGAGGTACGGCGTGGCCTCTTTACCGTAACAGGCAGACGAGAAACAGGGGTGCCTGTCTGACGGGGAAGGCGTGAAGCCTTTCCACCCTTCACGATCACACCCTAGTTCCCTTCCTACATCAGACAACACGTGCAGAAACACAACTAGCTAAGGGAAAAGAAAATATAACCCGGCACTCTCCTACAACGATGGGAGGGCTATATTAGCCACCGCCGCTGCCCCTTGCAGGACTTAAACCTAGCGTATCAGCGTCCCTATGGCCCGTCTTGACACCCCCTATAAACAACCATAAGGCTCCCTCTCATGGAGTGGCCTACGCCTCCACTCCTTCAGGATTCACCGTCAGATGTGTCAAGGGTCTCTAAGGACAAACCGGAAATGCTCGGGTCAACACCAGCAGAAAAACAGCAGTGCGAGTGAAGATATCTACTGCTTAGCAAGGTGAGAGCGGAGCATGTAAAACACTTGTTGCCAGCTTGGCGGCTGTGACCTGGGAACACACTCCCACCACCAGTGCGACTGTGACCATTCATAAAATTGACAGATCCCAAGAATGACATATTAAAAAATCCAAGACTAACAAAACTATATACTATATGTAGAAATAGGGTTTATTTTTACAAAATAAAGTACAAGTCTTACCACATATATCATCTGCTTTGCCATCACTGGCAACCTCGACACCTGGTAAAGTGTTGTCCCAACCCAAAAAGGATTGATTTTCTCGTTCTACGTAGCGTTGGTGGCACTGACCACGCCTGACGTCTCTGATGAGTGAAATCAAAACTGCCACTGATACCAAGATGCACCCTGTCTTGCAATTACTTGTTTTGCAAGAAGACAGTTTGATGCAGTAGATACACTGAATCATATTCAGCTGTGAAAAGATCCTCTCAATACACGCAGAAAAGTGAAAAAGAGCCAGCAAACTACAGTTTCAAACTACTTTTCTTGATTGAACAATTGAACCATCTCCTGTTTGCAATTTTGTTGAACGTGCTTCTCACTTGTCATGTATGTGTTCGCGATACACTCGTTAGCAGATAAAAAAAATAAGTTGCTCACACACTAAGCAGCCACCACAATATCTCGTCAACAATGCCTGACGGGCAACAAATGTGCAAAATAATTCGGAAACTTGCCCTATTATTGTTTAATGTCACGAGGATGCAATTTATGTCAGAGAGAAGATGCATACCTCGCCCGTGTGAATATACATATGAAGAATGCGAAGCTTTGGGCAGTGTTACCAAAACATGATTTCTTAACTCGTTCATAATACTTAAACATTATAATATAAAATAGTTCTCTCTATGACCTCATGAAAGTAGCACCACTCACAATTGATAACGTAAAGGAAAATCATACGATATTTTTTTTATCAGCTTAATATCTTTGATACTAATAAGATAAGTAGAGGCATAAGCATCAAGAAGTAAAGTCACCTCATATATATATATATATATATATATATATATATATATATATATATATATATATATATATATATATATATATATATATTATATATATAATAATTATTATTTCATCAAAACCTATGTCTACATAATCCTGACTATTTCATGTTCACATTAATGTTTTTTTTATATAACTAACTCACTTGAGACTGGTATATTTAGCTTATTTTCATGGAACACTTGTTCCCCTTGCTGATTGGCCTCCACTGTATTGGGTGGGTTGGCGCGTAGCGCCAGAAGCAGATCCAATAAACAGTAGTCTTTGGTTAGTCATTTGGCGAAGATATTGGTTTTGAAGTGAACAGACGGAAAGCTGGGATGGTGAGTATCAGCGAAATAATTGTAATGGCAAGGATTGAGGCGGTGACATGGAGAACCAATCCAGAAACCATAGGGAAGACCTTGGATGGAAATGGAGAGGAAGACAGCTGATTAGATGGGGAGGCTTGGTACAGGAAAATGAAATATTGAGGCAGTGTAGGATGATGCCATGGATAAGCAGCTGTGGAGAAGACGCACTGGTGGGAAATAGTGTTTTGACGATGCATGTATGTATGTATGTATGTATGCATGTATATATGCATGTATGTCCCTTTGCTGTTTGTATGCATGTATGTCCCTTTGCTGTTTGTCTGTTTATTCGATTGTCTGTCTATCTGTCTAGTTTACTTAACCATATTGTGGCTATACACTACATCCATCTATCATATATTTTTACCTTCTTAAAACAGCTTCTGTCAAACACACATTTCCCTTGATGGAGCCTCCCTGTCACACCATCACCGTGTTACTGATCTGTGCGTAGGAAGTGCATGTAAGCCAGCCTTTCTCTCCTTCCCGCCAGCGACATAATCTGTGGCGCCACAACATAAAATCACCCTCCCTTCCCTGCAGCTCGTGGCTAACTCGTGGGGGACGGAGTGGGGCGAAGACGGCCTCTTCAGGATCAGGCGTGGCTACAACGAGTCAGACATCGAGACTTTTGTATTAGCAGTGCATGCTCGCCTTTATGACCACGACAGGAGGTTGGGTGCACGGCGAAGGGCGGGCCGACACACGCTGCGCCACGGCCATGAATATGATCAGCAACGATTCTACAACACAAAGCCTCATCACTAGGCGGCGTCCATGGCGTGTCCTCCACTTACTCGACTCATCCTCACGTTTTTTTTCCAGTCAAGTGCTTAATTGATTTTCATTGGACTTTTTTTGCTATTGTTATTTTCCTGTTATTTCATTAAACTATCCTATATAAGTGGGAAATGGCAGATTGTAAAAAATAACAGCGTGTTTTTTAGATTGTCATTATTATTACAATGATTATTATTTTTAAATTTCATTTTAATATTATATTTGTTTTATCAGCTGTCTGTTTAGTCCAACGTACAGTCTATATTTTTTAACACTGCCATTCTGAGGATGAAATGAAAGTTATATCCCAGTGCTCAGGGGACGCCATATGTAGAGCCCAAGTCACTGCCAATCACCGAGGGACCTGCTGGAGTGAGGATTTGCATTGATCACCGTCTTGTTCACCGGCACCTCATTACCTTGGTGGCGGGGCATCAGCACAGCGGTGGAAATTCAGTGGTGTGAACAGGAAGGAATGCATCAAACAGGGCCTCAGCGTGCTCCTTAGGATCACATGAAGGATGGTGCTTAGCGCTGGGCCAAGCTACGGTTTGATTTATAAGGACTGGGGAATGATAGTGATAATGGTAGTGATGATGATGATGATAAAGATAATAATGATGATGGTGATGAAATAGGGGGGATTGATCGAAGTGTCTGAGTCTTACAAGCGAGAGTTAGTGTTAGGAGAGAGGATGGGATGGAGAAGAGATGGGTCTGTAAAGTGTTGTGCATGCAACTGACAAATGTGGAGAGGGGAAAGTAAGAGAAAGAGACCCATAACACAAGTAAATGAGGAAAGGAATGCAACAGGGAAAGTGGGAGGGGAGGAGAAAAGTAAGGCGTCAGGGGAGTACTGCATTGTCTGAGGGGTTGATTACTCCCACAAAAGGGAACATAACATGGCAAACACTAGAAAAACCGACTTGATGTATATCCAGAAAATCACGTCATTTGCCGTGTATACAGTGGCTACTTGAAAACAAGTTTTGAACAGTGAAATCAAGAAAATATATGAGTGGGTGAAGAGGGGAGAATCATGATGAAAATTAGTATTGATGTGCTATTTCATTTGTTCTCTGTCCTCTTTGGAAGAACTTACTTGAATTTTGGTTCATTAGTCCCAGTGAAACACCGAGGAAGAAGTAATATTGTGTTTGTGATTTGTTGCATGTTATTTAGTCATCATATGATTTGCTTCCCGTAGAATAAGTGATCGAACACATTGCCACCTACTAAGGCTTTAATTTCTGTGTTACAGAGTTTATAGTTTAGCGAGCAGTACTCATAATATATATTATTTTTTCTTATCTATGTCCTCACACAAGCATATACATATGTTTATGCATCCAGTTATGAAATCTTCACACCATCGATGTATAACAAATGTACATATTAACGTGCTGCACATGAATAAGATATATGGTAAACATCCAGAGTTTTATTCAATTTGGTGTATTATCACGTAGTAACTGAAGGCTCCTTCTCGATGGTACACTACCATGCCAAGGTGAGAAAGTTCAACATTTCAATGATTAATGGAGGTAAACTAGGCAGGTGCATCTAATGTGGGCAAACCTACAGTAAGAAATTAAACTAGAAGTGTTCCCAACAAGACGCCCTATCTAAGTCATCGTGATGTGTTCTCGGCTTAACCCTCCTATTATGACCGTTATACCCATTGCCAATGCCCCCAATCCCAAGCAGCAATGAAGACACTAGCCACGGCAGCGGTCAGACCTGCTCCAGATCAGAGAGAAAAGAAGGATGAGGGTGGAAAATGGATCATAAAGAAGGGTAAGGTTATTAAGCTTGATGATACTATCAATAATAGGAATAGGTGGCGCGAGTGACATGCGAAGAGACAGAGTAACAAGAACAGTAGCACCAGTAATATAGATAGAATTATTAATTTTAAGGTGATAAATATTCAAGGTTTGTCAAAGGCTAAGGTCTGTGAAGTAGAGAAATTGGTAGATGATAACAGTATAATATGTTTAACTGAAACACAAAAGAAAATTAGAGATGTGAATTTTAGTAACAGAATAAACATTATAGAGGGAATGAGGGAATTAAAAGATAAAAAAGGTGGTGGATTCATGATACTCCACTAGAACAATCAAGACATTATCCTAGACAAAATAGCCACAAAAAACAAAGAAGTTTTATATGTTAAGGGTACAATTAGAGGCTGGCAAATTAAGATACCATATGATGAAAGCAGAGGTAGAGAAGATACTAGAAGACAACACGGAAGAATCATTATTACTAGTAGGAGACTTTAATGGACACGTTGGGTTTGAAGAAGAACAAAAACTTAATGAAAATGGTAAAATGATCATTGAATGGATGGAAAGATACAAACTAACTACCTATGTTGAATGACGATTAGAAATTCCAAGGAGAGTACACATGGGCAAGGGACAATATGAGAAGTGTAATAGATTATGCTTTGGTATCGGATAAAATGTACTAAAAATTTAATAGAATGATAATAGATGAAGACCAAGAGCTAATGGACCTATCTGATCATAACCTAATTGAGATCCAAATGGAAGCTGCATGTGAGAGGAAAAATTATAATAGTAAGGATTGGATAACCAAAGATTATTGTAAGACATAAGAAATCACTAATTGCATTTAGAAATTAACTGGAGAGGAGCATTGTAAGGGAAAAGATAGACAATATCAAAGAACTAGAAGGAAGTATTATGAGAATAGCAAATAAGGTACTTAAAGGTAAATACATGAGAAAAAATACCGGGATTAGGCATAAGGAAGAAGAACCAGTATGGTTTACAGAAGATATTAGAATTGAAATAAAAGAAAGGAAGAGATTGAATAAGAAACGTAGATATGCAAAGGGAAGAGAAGAGGAAAAGTGGAGGGGGCTATACACAGAACAAAAGACAAAGGTGCAAGTGCTTATAAGGAAGGAGATGTATACTCATGAAGAGAAGATAGCAAAGGAAAGAAAGGAAAACAAAAGCAACGGGAAAGACATTTGGAAAAACAAAGGTTCTAAATGGGGAAAAAGAAAGTGAAAAGGAGTGCTTGCTAGATAATATATATGGAAGAGATGAGATAACAGAAAAATTCAGGCATTTTTGGAGTGGGGTGTATGGAAAACATGCAAACAATATAAAAGAAATATGGAATGGGGAAAGGAAGCAAGAATATGAGAGAGAAAAATATAATATAACTAGAGATAGAAAGAGGGCAGCAGTGTAAAGTGATTAAGACAGGTGGAAAAAAAAGGAAGGACTTTATTGGAGTAGACCTTGTCACGGATGTAGCTTATCCATTAAGGAGAATATTTGTTAATTTTGTATATGCCACCATTTTGCTTGTTGGAGTGGAATTTTCCTCGACCCAAGCTGGGGTCACGAGTATGGAATGCGGCCGTTGCTCCTACCGGCCATGTTGCCATAGGGAGGTCACATATTTTTACTTCATTATTATCATTGTAAGCTTAGTTTTGTAAATTAGCTGTTAAGTTATATAGCATATGGTGAAGATGTTGAAATTTTCTCTCATGGGTCATCTGTGACGCGATGGAGATTAAGAAAACTGTATATTTCCACTATTATGATTTGTATCAAGAAATGCTATTTTAATTTAATATTATAATGTTTTTATTGTAATTTTAAGGATAGTTACGTAACGTTATGACGCGCTCTACACATTTTAGTTCTAAAATTGTTGTTAAGAGAACGAGCGGGTTGTAATTACGGCTATGCATTTGTATTTTTATCTGCTACGTTTTGATATATATATCATATTAAATTAGATAAGTTAAAGGGTAGTTTCCTTTGTATTAAGTTTATTTCACACCACGGGGCCTGAGTTAGCGTGGGGTGAGCGTGGCGTGGGTCGCGGCCCATATATGAGGGTGATCCAGCTCCAGTGTCCAGCCAATTACCTGCAGCCCTCGCCAGCTTCACCACTGCCTCTCACTCCTCGCTCAGAGGAGGTTGCAAGTGGGAGCTCCCTCCGAGAGGCTTTGGAGTTTGTCTCCAGAAGACACCGCCGAGCAAGGAATAGTTCCGCCCTTCTTCTCCACTGAGAAGCACCGCATATTAAACGCAAAGCCCCCGCTTTGCACTAAATAAAGAGAATCGAAATAGACACCCGGCAGTCACTTAGAGTCTCCGTGGTCTTCCCCACGTTTCCGATGGAGAGAGCCTCACCTAAGGTTACGAGGAAGACCACAGCTTCTCGCATCTGACAAAAGTGACTTTTGCCATCTTTATTCCTTCCTTTCCTCATTTTCGTACCGGCGAAAGAGCAAGGTTCGGGCCTTAGGCAAGCCCGTCTCAAGCTCTTAGCCACCACGGGTCTCTAAAGTTGGCTAGAGCAGCCTTGGAGGTACCCTGTGTACAAGCCCTGTCTCTCAGGGTTAAATAAATAGGGCACTACCACGAGCTAGGATCCCAAGAGGAAAATAGGCACTAGGGAATCAGGAAACAACAATAGGTTGTTTATAGGTCACTCACGGTTGTAGTACCACAAGACTAACGACACCAAAAGGCTGTAGCGCCAACAAGCTAGCGTCACGGGGCACTGCCCTGTGTCAAGAGGATGGCCGCTCCACGCCTCCCTGACCGGATGGTGAGATATAAAATAAAGACTGCCAACCTCCCTGCTGATCTCAGCAACGCTTTTTTCTCCCGCACCCTGGTTCCCCACACAAAATGCTTCCGATCTGGACCATACATCATTGTCGGCCTAGCCAGCGAGGCGGACCGCGATAAACACACCACAACCCAGGCGACCGAAAACCTAAAACTCCTCGGCTTCGAGCTCGTCGAGTCTCCGGAGCAAATATCAGCCAGGACCATCCTCGCGAAAAAGTTAGACGATTACATCCTAAAAAAGACCAGTGAAGATCTCCAAAATGAGATCGAAACAAAAAATAATATCACAATCGAGGAAATAATAATCATCCCCAAGGTACACACGATCAAACTAAGACTCCAAACCAAACAACAGGCAGAGCAGACCAAAAACAACGGCATCAAACTCTTTTCCCAAATCATACCCACCTACAACATAAACATTGAGGAATACCGCCCCGTAACACAATGCTTCAAATGCTATAAATTCAGCCATCGCACCAACCAATGCAAAGAAACTGACCAGGTATGCTCTAAGTGTGCAGCTAAGGGCCACGACCACAAAAACTGCCAGGAAACCACCTTAAAATGCATTAATTGCGACGGCGAACACACGCAGTCTCCTTCAAATGTCCCATAAAACGGACACAACAGCAACAACAAAACACTCCAACACCCATCACATTAGCAAACCTGTCATACGCCCAAGCCACCACACCTGCCGCCCCTACTCCTACACCTCCACACACTACAACCAACACAAACAACGAAAAACTAGTACTGGCAGACATAATCATTAAATATTCAATCCAAACATCCTTTGGCGACCTCCAAAAACAGGCAGAGACCATGAACACACTACTAGCATATAACGGCTGCCCCGTCATATAACTCCAACCCAACTTCGTACAATCACACCAGCAACACTTCCATAAGAAACTCGCTGAACAGGACACAGAAACTCCTACACTCTCCGTCCAGGACACCACTCCCTCCTCAGCTGACACCAGCCCCACCTCACCTGGGGAACTAGTCACCGGGGAATCGCAGCCCCACAACACAGCCTCTGAGATAACGCAGGCCCACCACAACACCCCATCACACCCCACCACTTCCACCCAAACTAACACGACAAGCAACACCACAAAAAACCCAGAAAACAAGCGACACCTGATGGCACCACCCCATCCCTCCCCTCCACACACAAGAACCGCATCGAAGGTAAAAAAAACCCCCTAAAATATGATCACACTTGTACAACTAAACTGTCGCGACTACTGGAATAACAGACACCTTATTTCAGAAGCCATAAAATCGATCGATCCGGACATTGTTCTCCTCAATCACACAGGTTTACTATCCAGACCCATCAAACTACACGGATACAACACCCGACACACAACAGGAACTTGCCATGACGGCGTAGCTGTCATGGTTAAAGGTAATATCAAACACATACACATCACCGACTGGACTTCAGCCGACTTCCTGGCAACCAGGATAGAAACATAACACGGACACTTTTTAGTGGCCACCACATACATCAGACCCAACACTGGACTCCCTCTCAACAGCCTCAATAACCTATTCAACAACACAAACATAGCAGTCTACTTAATGGCAGACCTCAATGCCAGACACATCGCTTTCCGACACCCCGACAACAACCAACACGGACACGAACTCCTTCAACTCACACAACTAAAACGCCTCCGTTTCCTTGGGCTCGACTTCCCCATCTGCTTTGTCCACAATGGTTCTGGCAAACCCGAACTCATATTCTCCAACCGCCTATCCTTACCTTTTCACCACCACATCTCCTACGGACCCCTCTGTGGCTCCGACCACATTCCTCTCATCCTCAAAATATCCTCCAACCCCATATCCATACCCTCCCCGCCCAACCCCGACTACCGCTCCGCTGACTGGGAGGGCTTCAAGGAAACACTCATAGACCTACAGCAGCCAACACAGCTGAAGACCAACCCTACACAGAGATAGACAATGCCGCAGAGTTGCTACATAACAACATACTAACATCAGCCAACAGACACATTCCCAAGAAAAAATACAAATTATACATAGATTTCACACCATCCATTAGGACACAGAGACTAATAATCTGCTACAGAACACGATTTCAACAAAACGCAAACAACCACATACCCGTACACAGAGACCTAAACATCCTCCGCACACACATAATAAACAGCTTACAGGAAGATCACAACGCTCACTGGAGGAATCTTGTCTCCAGTATGGACAAAACCCGCTGCCGCAATCCCACCCAGTTCTGGCGCATGGTGCAAAGACTGAGGGGAGGCCAGCGGGAAAAATTCGAGTACCTCCTAGTGAACGGTGATCGCATCACAGACCCAGACCAGGTAGCCAACTACACTGGCGTGACATCTTCCATCCCCACCCTCTTCCTACCCACGAGCCCAGCATCGCACACATTAACTACATCACTGCTCTCGCACATCAAAACTTAGAAAACACGTTACCACATAACACAATACAATTAACAAGACTCGATTACCAGCACTTTCTCATCACACCCATTGAGGAGGAGGATGTCTCCAGGGTGCTCAAGCGCACCCTGGTGCGCCCCCGGCTCCTCAGGAATAACATGGCAAATGGTGAAGAACCTCCCGCCAGAGACTATATCCAGCCTGACCAAAATTTTTAACGCCTCGCTTGCCTCAGGTTACTTTCCAAAAACCTTCAAAACCTCAAACATAACCTTTATACCTAAGCCCGGGAAAAGCCTCCACTTACCAGAAAAATTTCGCCCCATAAGCCTACTAGAGATTCTAGGCAAGATCTTTGAACGCATAACACAGGACAACAATTTTTTTGAAAATCTCAGTGGCATGAATTTTTTTTTTACTGTTTCTTACTATTTTTGATCTGCGGATTTAAAATACGGAAACGATTTTGTTTTGTATGCTCTAGTTTTCATGTAATTTGAGGTATTACATTTTAGCCTTTTGTGGCCAAACTAATTACTTACGCGTTTATGTTATCATTAGAGATATATAGTTTTGTTTGTTTTTTCTTTCAGATTTGATCATGACTACAAGGAGGCATCAATGTATGAACAAACCTGATGCTTTCTGCTATATTTGTGGATACTTCACGCTTATTCGTCAGAGGCGCAATATAACATAATTTGTGAGGCGAGCGTATAAAGCGTATTTCGGACTTACTCTTGGTGACCAAGACAAGAAATGGGCCCCTCATACTGTGTGTCATAACTGCGAAGAAATGCTGCGTGACTGGACGAAAGGGAAACGTAAGGGCTTACCTTTCGGAATTCCCATGATCTGGCGGGAACCGAAGGACCACTCAACTGACTGCTATTTTTGTCTGGTCAACACAAAAGGCGTTGGCAAGAAAAACAGACAAAATCATTTATCCTAGTATACCATCAGCAATTCGACCTACTCTGCACTCTAATGAGCTACCAGTTTCAGATTTTAATGGGTTGTCTCCATCTAAAGAAGAGGAAAGCGACGAAATGCAAGAGACCGACGATGAAACTCAAGAAATACTGGCAGATTCCGATGATCCTTCTTATGCTACATCAGAGTCATCAACTCCTCAGCAGTTTAGCCAGCTAGAGCTGAATGACTTTGTGCGTGATTTGGGTCTCTCCAAAAATGCAGCATAAATGTTAGCTTCTAGGTTGCAAGAAAAGGCTCTACTGAATCAAACCACAAAAGTTTCATACTTTCGAAATCGGGAACAGGTCTTTGTGGAATTTTTTAAAGAGGAGAATAAGTTTGTTTATTGTCATAATATATCTGGTCTTCTCCAGGAATTGTGGATTCCATTGTATAATCCAAATGATTGGAGATTGAAGTGTATCCTATTACATAATGGCAATGCCTATGCAGCTGTTCCAGTCGGTCATTCTGTGTGTTTACGATAGGAGCATAATGACATCAAAACTGTGATAGACCTACTCAAATACCACGAGCACAACTGGACAATTTGCGTGGACCTCAAAATGGTGAACTTCCTCCTTGGTCAACAAAGAGGATTTACAAAATACCCCTGCTTATTTTGCATGTGGGACAGCCGAGCTAGAGACAAGCATTGGAACCAGAGAGAGTGGCCCTTACGTGAGACTCTGGAAGTTGGTATGCCAAATATTGTCAATGACCCAATCGTCAGTCGAGAAAAGATTATATTTCCTCCTCTCCACATCAAGCTGGGCCTGATGAAACAGTTTGTCAGAGCATTAAATACTGATGGTGAATGCTTCCAACACACAGTCTCGGTTCTGCCTGCTTTGTCATTCGAGAAGATCAAGGCAGATGTGTTTGATGGACCACAGATTCGCGCACTTGTACGTGATCAAGACTTTGTCAGAAAGATGAATGATAAGGAAAGGGCAGCATGGCTTTCGTTTGTGGCGGTAATGGAAAACTTTCTCGGTAATAAAAAGGCTGACAACTATGAAACCCTTGTAACAAACTTGTTGTCATCTTTTCATGACTTAGGATGCAACATGAGCGTCAAACTCCATTTTCTATACAGTCATCTTGATAGATTTCCTGAGAACTTAGGGGCAGTAAGTGACGAGCAAGGCGAGCGGTTCCATCAGGATCTCAAAACCATGGAGGAGCGCTACTAAGGGAGATGGGACAAACATATGATGGCAGACTACTGCTGGAACATTAAACGAGATTGCCCTGAGATAATCCACAAACAAAAGAGCTTCAAGCGCAAATTTCTGCTTGACTAAAATGTAACTGAGCTTTGTGTCTTCATAGCAACCAATTTCTTAACTAAAAATGAGTTTCATATAAATTTTAACCTTTGTATTGATGGAACATGTTTCTAATCGTGTTGCGAATAAAGTTAGACCATGTAACTTTATTTTATTTTATTCATCAGCTAATTTAATGAGAGTTCAATCACATGCTTATTCTAATAGACGTCGATGCCAGTGACATGAAGACAATTTTAAAATATTTTTAAATACCTCTATTGCAAAAAAATAAGAGCATTCAGGAAAAAAACAACTTCATGCTTGAAATCAGTACAGTTAAAATAGATGAAACCAGTGGTTGATATCAATGCAACAAAAATTTTGTTGAGCTGTGTAATCAGTCACCGGTTGAGAGCGCACCTCGAGAGCAACGAGTTGCTGTCACTACGCCAATTCGGCTTCCGAGGGGGCGTCTCAACCGAGGATGCCCTAAATAGCATCACAGCATACCTAAATTTCAACACTACCCACCACTTTAAAACTGCACTAGTAACCAAGGATGTTAAAAAAGCATTTGACACAGTTTGGCACACTGGCCTAAAACACAAATTTTGCAATAACTATAACCTACTTCCCCTAACACAACGAATTCTGTGCAGTTTTCTTAAAGAAAGACTGGCGAGAATCCGCCACCGGGACACTTTTTCGCCATTCTTTTCCCCTCAGGCTAGAATCCCACAAGGCTCTGTAATCTCCCCAACCCTATTCACTTCTGGCCTCCCGCCCCCGTACCACAATGATTCACTAAGCATCCAATATGCAGACGATGTAACACAATTGGCTCGTGCCAGGTCGTCAGATATACTAACGGATAAAATTCAACGGGAATTAACGGCCACAAGCCTATGGGAACTGAAATGGCGAATCCTCTCCCATCCCGAAAAATCAAAAGTAACCTATTTCAACACAATAAGGATTAACAGACCTCGCCAGATTTCACTGTACCACGGGTTTCCAAACCCCGTCCCCATACCTATCAGTACCCACAACAAAGTGCTTGGTCTCACCATCGACAAACACCTCAGATGCCGCAAAGGTCTTGGGCAGCCTGGAAAGATTCCGCGACAGCAGCACAAAAACAAAGCTTCACCTCTACAAAGCTTTTATTCTCCCTCTTTTAACCTGCTGCCCTCTTGCCCTCTCTCTCTCTCTGCTCCCATCAACTTCAAAAAAACTACAGAAGATCTAGAATCGAGCAATTCGTTTCGCTCTCGGGACGAAGTGGTCTGATTTCCGGACTTCCCTCTCTCTTCACGAGGAGTCCAACATACCCCCCTCAACATCACATATTACAATAGGATCTACAAACAACTAATCACCTTCCAAGAACGGCACACGACGACATATAACTTCATAAACAACCTTCACACAACCTACCGCCACATCCCACGTACTAACCTTCTTGAACCCCCCACTGAGCCTCCTAACCCCAAATACAGATAACGAACTCCTCCTTTCTCTCTCTCTCTCTCTCTCTCTCTCTCTCTCTCTCTCTCTCTCCTTTCCAGACCACAACTGAGGGACGGGGAATGTTTCACTACAGAATAATTACAGACATTTTCGATCTCAGACTGGTGGGTGACTGCACCTGTTGGCTGTCAGGGTACGGAGCGATCACTTGATCTGAAGTAAATGAGAATCGAATCTCTACCTGAACAACGGGTGCAGTATAAATCCCACTGGTCTGTGTTCACTGCACCAGCTCCCATTTTTTGATTTTTGATGAGAATAAGATCAAATAAGTCTAACATATCCCCCCTCAACATCACACATTACAATAGGATCTATATATTCATAAACAACCTTTACACAACCTACCGCCACATCCCACGTACTAACCTTCTTCAACCCCCTCACTGAGACTCCTGATCCCAAATACAAATAACGAACTCCTCCTTTCTCTCTCTTTCTTCTTTCCGGACCACAACTGAGGGACGGGGAATGTTTCATTACAGACTAATTATAAACATTTCAATCTCAAACTGGTGGGTGGCTGCACCTGTTGGCTGTCAGGGTACGGAGCGATCCCTTGATCTGAAGTAAATAAGAATCGAATCTCTACCTGAACAACGGGTGCAGTATAAATCCCACTGGTCTGTGTCTACTGCACCAGCTCCCATTTCTGAGTTTTTGATGAGAATAAGATCAAAGAAGTCCAACATACCCCCCATCAACAACCTCCTGACCCCAAATACAGACACCGAACTCCTCCTTTCTCTCTCTCCTTTCCTCTCACAATACACCCACCGACCACTCTAGGTGTCTGAGTGGCGTCATCGTCGCCCCCCTGATCGTGGGGACGGGCTCGCGTGCCAACGCCTAGAAGTTTTTTCATGTTTTTTGTCTTATGGCTTTGTATTCATATTTTTGTTTTTACACATTATTTTTCTGTCTCGCAGCCTAGGTTTCAAGGGGGCACCGGACCGCCCCCGGGAGATGGGGGTGACAAAAAGCAACACCCCCACTTTTCATGAAGGATGTGTAGACATCTTCTTTAACAATTTCGAGAGGCTTGCTATTCGTCTCTCATGGCCGAGAGATCAGTGGACCTTGCTCTTGCAAGAAAGCTTCAATGGGTAAGGCACTGAACGCGTACATGACGCTTAGTGATTCGGACGCTTGTTCCTATGAGAAGGTGAAAAGGCAGGTCCTTCAGGCCTATTCTTTGGTGCCTAAGGCTTATAGGCAAAAATTTAGGGCTCTAAGAAAAAACCTGAACAAAGTCATTTGGAGTTGGCTAGGGCGAAACGTGAGGCTTTTGTGAGTTGGTGCCGGTCAAAGAACGCGGAGTGCTATGACCAGCTGGTGGAGTTAGTGTTAATTGAGGCATTTATATAGGTCGTGGACAGGGACGTAGCATCTCACTTGGCACAGAAAAACATCACCACGGCAGAAGCTGCTGCTACGATAGCAGACAACTATGCCTTAGCCAAGAAAGACAGCTACATGTCTGGCTCCCGTCCAGGTGGTGGGGGGTCCAGCTTCCCCCAACATAAAGGGAAGGGAACGCAACAACGCCCCCTTGACCCTACCTCTCAAGACAAGGGCATTTCGAAGCCCGCGCCGACAGGTCGGCAGAGGGAAATATATCATTGTTCATTTTGTGGGAAGACCGGACATAAGGAAGAATATTGCTGCCGCAGGCTCCAGCCTAAGGAGCCGGCGAAGGCAGTGTTGGCCACTCAGAAGTCCCCGGAGATGGAGACAATGCCAGTGGGTTGTGTGTTCCCTTCTCCAGGAGGGGGAGGACACTTTACTACTACCGGAGACAAGGAAGTCCAGCCGGACGCTGGATATAGGGCTTTTGTGTTAAAGGGGTCTGTAACCGGTGGCGGGGTAACTCGGCCCGTGAATATTCTTAGAGACTCGGGGGCGTTACAGACCTTGCTAAGGGCAGGGGTGACTACTGGAGAGGAGACAGGAGAATGGGTAATCTTGTCTTCCATTGGGGGCCGTAATTCTGCGCCTTTGGTCAGGATCCACATAGATTCCGACTGTTTTCAGGGTGAGGCTCCAGTTGCGGTTTTGCCTGAGTTGCCAGTTCAAGGTGTAGACATTATTTTAGGCAATGATTTGGCCGGGGAAAGAATGGGAGGAACCCCTCCTCCGGTACTGCAGGAAGAACCTAGTGCCACTGCAGATTTGAAGCAACTGGAAGCTAATATGCCCCAAGTTTTCCCTTTTTGTGGTGTGATACGCAGTATGAGTACTAGAGCCCAAACTCCAGAGCCCCCAGTTCCCCAGAGTTCCGCCCAAGGTGATGAAGTCGTGGATCTCGATATTTCATCTCTGTTTGCCGAGCCTCTTTCGGCTGGTCCTTGTTTGTCCTCAGATAATGTGCGCCAGGGAAGGGAGGCCTTGATCACCGCGCAGAGTACAAAGGAGTACAAAGGAAGAACAGACAGCAACAGTCCTACTGGACCTAACGAGGCTGTCTGTTTAGAGGGAGGACGAGAGTCTGACGACCATGCTGGAGCAGGCGCTGACGCAGCAGAGGGATGTCACGCCGACTACCATGTACTTCCTTAAAGATGGGGTACTGTTTAGGAGGTGGCTGCTGCCCATCATCCCGAAGGAGGAAGCCGCGTGGGCCTCAGTGGAGCAACTGGTGGTGCCGGTTCAGTATCGTCAGGCCGTGCTGGAGGTGGCCCATGATGGAAGTTTTGCCGGACACTTGGGGGTCAGGAAGACCCTTGGGAAGTTAACCCGACTGTACTTCTGGCCGGGGATTCGGGCTGAGGTGGCCAGGCATTGTAAGGAGTGTCTGATCTGCCAACGTATGGAGAAGCCGAACCAGAAAATCAAACCGGTTCCTCTGGTCAAGGTTCCTCACCTGCCGGAACCATTCACCACCATCCAAGTGGAGGTCGTGGGCCCGCTGAAGAAAACCAAGAGAGGTAATGAGTACCTCCTTACCATGGTTGACGCAGCCTCGAGGTATGTTAACGCTGTACCTCTTAGAAGGATTACAGCGGAGGCAGTTTGTAGTAATTTAACAATGTTTTTCTCCTTTTTCGGAGTCCCATGTAAGGTGCAGACAGATGGTGCTAGTTACTTTTGTGGTAGGATTTTTGACAATTTGTGTAACTCTCTATGAATTAAGCACTCCGTGAGCAGTCCTTACCACCCTCAGACTCAAGGTGTAGTGGAGCTTAGCCACCAAACTCTGAAAAGCATCCTGCGCAAGTTTGCCCTTCAGTTTGGTACGAACTGGGATGACAATCTTCCCTATGTCCTATTTGTATTAAGAGATTCCCTTTAGAGAGTACTGGTTTCAGTCCTTTTGAGTTAATATTTGCCCACCAGGGGAGAGGTCCCCTGACCCATATTAAGGATTCGTTGTTGGGAGCAGACCAGAGAGAGTTCAGCTTGTTGGAGTGGATAGGAGGGATTAGGCACAAGCTTTTACGTTGTTGGCAGTTAGCAGCCGAACATCTGGACGAGTTTCAGACCCGTGCTAAGCATTGGTTTGACAAAAGAAAGGGAGCAGTGCAACGACAAAGTCTTAGTACTCCTGCCGCATCAGGGGGATCCTTTTGAAGCAAAGTTTCAGGGACCGTTCGAGGTGCACAAGAAGGTGAGTGATACCAACTATGTGGTGTCTACCCCAGGTCGTCGTCGCCAGCAGCGTTTATGTCATGTTAACATGTTTAAGAGCTTTGTTGAGCCTTCCTCAGGAGATCCATCAGGGACTCCCGTTTGTCTCACAGGTCCTTGTCCACCTGCTGAGGAAGAGGAGGAGGAAAAGGCCGTGGCTAGTACCTTGACGACGTCCTCAGTAGGGGCGTGGCAGGAGAATAGGGTTGCGAGAGCCGCCTTGGAGGGTGAGCTGGACCATTTAGCAGCAAAGCAACGCTCCAGCTTGCTCGCTGTTTTGGACCAGTTCCCTGAGGTTATTAAGGACAGTCCTGGGCGGACAACGAAAGTGGTCCATGACATAAATGTTGGTGGAGCGACGCCTATTAAGCAGTCACCATACCGAGTGCACCCTCGACAGGTTCCGATAATTCAAAAGGAGATTGACGCCATGTTGCGTATGGGCCTTATACGCCCTGGTATGAGCGAGTGGTCCTCACCCGTTGTGCTGGTACCTAAGAGTGATGGTAGCCAGAGATTTTGTATGGACTTCCGAAAAGTCAATAACATCACTAAGAAAGATTCATTTCCCCTACCCAGGATAGACGAGTGTATCGAGAAGATTGGAGCTTCTAAGTTCATTAGTAAGCTTGATTTACTCAAGGGATTCTGGCAGATTGGCTTGTCAGCCAAAGCCCAAGAGATTTGTTGCTTCTCGACCTTAGGCCAAACCTACCTCCCACTAGTTTTGCCATTCGGCCTTTCTAACTCGCCATCCAGTTTCCAAAGACTAATGAACCACATTTTAAGTGACATTCCCAAGGTAGCGATATATCTGGATGATATCGTGGTTTTTTCTGACACTTGGGAAGAACATCTAAACCAGCTGAACTGTCTCTTCAATGTTCTCCACGACGCTAACCTTGTTTTGAACCTTTCAAAGTGTTCTTTTGCAAAGGCTCAGGTGCAGTACCTAGGTCATGTGGTAGAATTAGGTACGCTTGCCCCGCCTTTGGCTAAGGTGGAGGCGATACAGCGTATGGCAGCACCTTGCACGAAAACGCAAGTAAGACGATTCCTTGGGGCCATAGGATACTACAGGCGCTACATTAAGAATTTTGCCCAGCTAACATTTCCCTTACAGAGCTGCTTAAAAAGAACCAGTCATTTAAGTGGTTCCGGGAGTGCCAGGAGGCTGTTCAGAGTTTGCAGAGTGCCTTGAGCTCCTACCCAATCCTTAAGTCCCCAGATTTTTGTAAAGCTTTTAAATTAGCATGTGATGCCAGTGACACTGCTGTCGGGGCCGTCCTATTGCAGGAAGACCAAGACACAGTGGATCACTCTATTGCTTTCTTTAGCAAGAAGCTTAACCAAGCCCAGTGTAATTATTCCACTATAGAGAAAGAGCTGTTGAGTCTTATCCTTGCCCTTGAAATTTTTTTTTTTATCTAGTTCCCTCAGAAACTGTTATAGTGTACTCAGACCACCGCCTTTTGAGTTATCTTGCTTCTTTTAAAACACAAAATCAACGTTTGACTTGCTGGAGTCTTTTCCTCCAGAACTTCAATATTTCAATTGTGCATGTTAAGGGTAAGGATAATGTTCTCGCGGACTGGCTCTCTAGACCTTCTACAGCTTAAGAAAATGTTCGGTATCTTTTCTCCACCCATTTTCTTCTTTTTTTTGGTAGGGAGGACTGTCACAGATGTAGCTTATCCGTTAAGGAGAATATTTGTTAATTTTGTATATGCCACCATTTTGCTTGTTGGAGTGGAATTTTCCTCGACCCAAGCTGGGGTGACGAGTATGGAATACGGCCCTTGCTCCTACCGGCCATGTTGCCATAGGGAGGTCACATATTTTTACTTCATTATTATCATTGTAAGCTTAGTTTTGTAAATTAGCTGTTAAGTTATGTAGCATATGGTGAAGAAGGCGATGTTGAAATGGTAGATACAATAGTTTCTCTCATGGGTCATCTGTGACTTGATGGAGATTAAGAAAACTGTATATTTCCACTATTATAAATTGTATCAAGAAATGCTATTTTAATTTAATGTCATAATGTTTTTATTGAAATTTTAAGGATAGCTACGTAACGTTATGACGCGCTCTACACATTTTAGTTCTAAAATTGTTGTTAAGAGAGCGAGCGGATTGTAATTACGGCTATGCATTTGTATTTTTATCTGCTACATTTTGATGTATATATCATGTTAAACTAGATAAGTTAAAGGGTAGTTTCCTTTGTATTAAGTTTATTTCACACCACGGGGCCTGAGTTATGTGGAAAGCCCTCTCATACAACCAGTACTCGACTACTGCAGCCAGCTCTGGTCACCCCACAAAAAGGGTGACATATAGAGGGCCTTCACCAGAACAATAAAAGGCATGAGAGGGTTCAACTACTGGCAACGTCTGCAAAAGCTAGGGCTTTACTCTCGACAGAGAAGAAAGAGATATAGGATCATATATGTGTGGAAGATATTGGAGAAGCAGGTACCTGGCCCCACCACCAAGCTATTGAAGGCTAAGGCAAGCGAGCGCACCGATCGCTTATGCGAGAGACGGGCTTTCTCTTCAACAACCCACGGGAGAATCAATAATCTCCTCGCCTCCAGTCTTTCACACAGTGACCCTAGACTCTTCAACGTGCTCCCTAAATATGTCAGAGACACTACAGGCTGCTCGGTCATCAGATTCAAGAAAGAACTGGACAACTTCCTGCAAGCGTTGCCAGATGAGCCTCCTGTGCCAGGCTATACAGCTTACTGCAGGGCAGCCTCAATCTCTGTGCCGGACCAGATGGCTCTCCTGAAGGAAGACTCTCGGAACGGCAGCAGCGGTGGACCACTACAGCTGTGAGGAAGACCCTCTGAATTTTTCGGTTTCCTTTGCGATATACTTGTAGATAAGTTCGTCACTCACGTTTTCATTGTAAACCTCGAGGTTTATACTATATGCGACAATATTATGATCACTGGTGCCTAATTCATGGCCAGTATTAACGTTACTTACAAGAACGTCGTTTGTTGAAAATATAAGGTCTAGTATATTGTCACTTCTGATAGATTTGACGTGTTGACTTAAATCATTTTTTAACTAATTATTGTATAAATCGTGATCCATATTTGATTTTAGAGGATTTTCTTATGAGGTAACTGTAAGATTTAGGTCTCCATAATTGACGCTTTCAAATGAATTACTTCCTTCATTTATCTGATCGTATAATTTTCTATCGCTAGTAAGTTTGTGTGTTAGTGGTATATACATGGGTACGATTATAAGTTTTTAAAAATGTGTATCTAGTTTTAGAAATGTAACATATACGCTGACTACATTTTCGATTTGCAAGACTGTCGAGTTAAAAGTGGGTGAAAAGACTCTGATGTTTGAAGTAACATGAATTTCTTTCTTCAGTTCGTGTTTTTTCCCAAAGACACAGGGTTAAAGCGTCAGAAGTAGATAGACAGATTAAAGCCAAGTCTAGTTAGAATTTAATCTGTGAACCTGTGTCGACAGTCACGCGCGGAGCCTCTTATTAAGCAGAGGTCACTCTGTGAAGCTCCCACTTATTTCCCTAGTGCTAAAGAACTATTATAAGGAAGAAGTCTTTTTAACTTCCTTGAGCATAGCGGGAAAGGGGATTGATACATTACAGACAGTGGGAACAAGAGACACGCTACACACCGCTTTGGATATTACACGTTACCATACAAAACTTCAACCTGTGTCTGCAGTAGAAGAAACATCAACATGGTGGCACCATTACCTACATATTAAACGAAAAACTTTGGGTCCCACTAAAACAAACAATAATGATAGCAATATTAATGATGATAATAATAATAATAATAATAATAATAATAATAATAATAATAATAATAATAACGATACTAATGATAATGATAACAATAGTAATAAGAATTATGATAATGATTACGTAAATAATAATCATAATGATAATAACTGCTACTATTACTACTAATAGTAATAATAATAATAACAATAATATTAATGATAATGATGATAGTGATGATAATAATGATACTACTACTACTATTACTACTACTACTACTACTACTACTACTACTACTACTACTACTAATAATAATAATAATAATAACGATCATAATTACAATGTGGGAGAGTGTGTCGCCAATGGTGGGCAAGTGTGTTGCCGATGGCGGGCGACCGTGTCGCTAATGGCCGAGGATCGTGTCGCCAATAGTGGACGACCGTGTCGCCAATGGTGGACTGAGTCGCCAGTGAACGTCGCAGGCTAGTGCGTCGCTGAAGGAGGACGTTTGCCTAAGCGTCGCCAATGAACGTCGCAGTAGGGCATACGTCAAAGGAGGACACCAGCTATCGCGTCATCAATGAACGTTGCAGACAACGCATCGTCAAAGGTGGACGTCAGCTTAGGCACCGGCTTGAGAAAACTCAAAAAACTGTCTCAGGATCCAGCTAGACCACCGTCAGTCTTTATCGGAGGGAAGCAGCTCAGGACACGACCCACAGGCCCCAGAGGGACACGGGGCAGCCTGGGGGAAATGAGCCTGCTGAGGAAACAAACTAAGCAGATTGCCTACAGAAGGGCATTCCCACAAGAGTCTTCTAAAATAGCTAAGCACGTGGCAGAGACCACCACTCCCTCCATTGCTAACTAACAGTAAGGACACATGGAACAACGTGTGTCCAATATAGACGCAAAAAACAGTGCTAACCATAAAAAAACAACACACTGAAGAGGCTTCCTGACGACAAAATCCTGCTCTGTTAGCAGGAATAAGGGCGGCAGTAGAAGCGAGACCTTAGACTTGGTCTGTGGTAAAGGAAGCACCACAGATCAAAGCGTCCATACTGTAGGGCCGCGCGTGGAAGAATGATGAATATTGGAACCGTTTCATTCCCACAAAGTGCTTCGGGATTCGTCTTCATTACTTCATTGCTTCACATCTGGGTAGTAGTAGCTTAGTTCATTCTAGATGTTTTATTGCTGGTACTTTGCACGTATACACCTCCCATCTGCAAGTATAGGGATATTTTATTACTACTGTAGCACTGTGCACTAGCTTAACGAGTCTCACACACAAAAAAATTGTAATATTGATACTTATTATTAGCTAATTACCATTATCATCATTAACAGTATCAATACTACAAATATTTTTTTAGTGAGACTCGTTCAGCTAGTGCACAGTGCTACATTAACAGTATCATATTAATAATGGTAATGATAATCATAATAATAGTAATAGTAATAATAATAATAATGATAATGATAATAATAATGATGATGATTTATATTATCCAGTGTATTATATTTTTAATATTATTATTAATATTATTATTATTATTATTATTATTATTATTATTATTATGATTATCATTATTATTATTACTACCATTATTGTTATAATTACCATCATCATAATAATAATAATAATAAAGATAGTAATTATTATTATTATTGTAATGGCTTTCGCAGATTTCTAATTAATGTGAACTGTTTTACAGGCGTGGCAGGACCCTGCTTCCTCACCGGGATGAACAGAAACCCGTACTTCCCGATGACATTTATCGAGGCTCGGTCCTTTCATTTTTTGCTATACCATGTAAAGAACTAGAAATATACATTTTTAGTCACAAAACGGATAGATACATTCTCATTGCATTGTCATACATTTCAAGTAATGCGTACAATCAATAAATCATTATGACAGTCAGTTTATACTACAATACATAAGAAAATAGACAGCTCTCATCTCGGTCACATCATGCAGCGCGCTCAGTTGTCAACAATTGATGACATGAAACCTAACCTGGGTGCTATACGTACTGTGATCACCTTGACTCATGAAACAACAAGGCATCTACTGATCCCTCTTTACATTATTTGGACCTTCTAAATATTTCTTTATAAAGGAGATCAACAAAGGAATAATAAAACGTACAAACAGTTATAATTATTATTATTATTATTATTATTATTATTATTATTATTATTATTATTATTATTATTATTATTATTATTATTATTATTATTATTATAGTGGTGTATGGCAACCCCCAGGAATGTCTGGTGATGCCCAGGTTTGACCTGTCCGCATAGATGAGAGAGTTTAAGGTCGGCAGTGTGACATGTAGGCGATCCCTGTTGGAACCGCATCAGTCTTTGGCAGAGTCTTATAAGGACAGGATATATTTTTATTGCTCTCGCCACATTATATTTCCCCTGTATATTTCCTTTGTGTCATTAAAACATTAAAAGGGAGAAGCATATTTACCTTCTTCCTTGAGCATAACGGGAAAGGGATTACCTAAAAGGCAGTGATATTAGAGGAGACACGCCACACACCCGCTTGGATTATTTCACGTTACCTACCAATTCTACAAACAACACATTATTTGGTCAATGACCTGGTGGCAGCTACCTTCTTCAATACTCCAACGGTGTACCCCTTAAACACACCAAAACATATCGATGGCAGCGGTAACGCCCTCACGCCCTTGGAAGGACGCCCATTTGGATACGAGCCTGTATCTCTCCGCGTGTGTGTGTTCAAGAACTGTTCTCCTAACTTCTCAAGACTCCTGCCTGTATTAGGCATTCACCTATTGTTTTTGCTTAATTACATAGGGTTCTGCGTCTTCTCAGTCCCTCTAAATATATTTGGAATATTCAACGGCTTCAACGGTCTGTCTACCCCCGTCCATCCCCCCACTCGGACTCTGTGGTGGAAACTTCGCCTTTGTGTCTCAAGTCATAAGGGTGAGCGTCTACAAATTCTGCCCAGTTGTCATTCGAGGCGGCAAATCCCTTATCAGCGGCGCGGCCTTCACCCCCCTCCACACCCTTTCACCCAACCGTCAGTGGTGGTGGATAAATCTACTTAATCTAGTACATATCTTAGTGCTAGTATCATCAGTGGCGCGGCCTTCACCCCTCTCCACACCCCTTCACCCAGCCGTCGGTGGCGGTGGATAAGTCTAGTACATATCTTGGTGCTAGTATCATCAGCGGTGCGGCCTTCACCCTCCCACACCCCTTCACCCAACCTGCCCTAGCTTGTGACCCACGCTCGCGCTCATAGACGCCATCTTGGAAGTAAGGTTACCCATCTTTTTGTAAGTACAACAAACCAAACTTAATACATGTTTACAAAAAAATTGTTCCAAGTCTGTGTTTCTAACACATTTATTTATTTTCATTGATCAACTATATAAATTATTGTGTTATTCACATTCGAATTTTTTTTGTGTAACAAATAATATTCTGCTATATTTTCTGAGTTCCGTCTCGTGTTACAATATGCACCATTATACGGACTACAATGATTCCATAAACTTAGTGAAACGCAGACTAAGTGTTACACAGTGTTGGCGCCTTTGTCTAGAACAGTGGTTCCCAAACTTTTTTCTATAATTTCCCCCTGCACCCAGTTCAACCATCCAGATTTCCCCCTTCATGTGTACTTATACAGAAAACAAGCTTGAGACACTGAATCAATGTAGGCCGGGTATGTGTATGTCAGATGCTCCCGGCTAACTGACTACTCGTAACGCTGTGTACCACCACCCCACCCTCCCCTCAGAGCTCATGTTTGAACATGAACCGAACCTGGTAGATACGGCGCCGCCCATCTGCAACAGGCGCGCGCGCGCACACACGAACACGCACGCACGCCCGCCCGCCCGCCCGCCCCACCCACACTCACACTCACACTCACACTCACACTCACTCTCTCTTCTCTCTCTCTCTCTCTCTCTCTCTCTCTCTCTCTCTCTCTCTCTCTCTCTCTCTCTCTCTCTCTCTCTCTCTCAGACATGAGAAAATCTCTCCCTCTCTCTCTCTCTCTCTCAGACATGAGAAAATATAGCTGAGATTTTTTTAATTGCTAGTAGGCAGTGCAATTAATTCCCCCCTGGTAGCTTCAAATTTTCCCCCAGGGAGAAATTTCCCCCAGTTTGGAAATCACTGGTCTAGAACAAGCTACAGTGAGCCTTGGTGCCATATATTTTCAAGGCCTGTAACATAGTTTTCTAGTGTCCTTATGCATATTATAGTATTGCCTTTGAGTAACATATATTTATATGCCCTTATGTATATGTTCTTATGCTTTTTTCCATTTGAAGTTACCACGTGTTAATTTATATATCTAACTGAGTTTACCCTAAAATCGAGGGATAAGCCATTTTCTGTCACAAAATTATTTAATTAGATTTCTGACTTAGTTCCCCCCCAAAAGAAATTTTCTGTCGCGAACTAAGTTACCAACTATTCTTTTGCAAATATTGTTAATTGAGTTTTGTTCAGAGCGCGCGCCAGTGTTTAGCTATTCATTTGACTTCATAAAATAACATTTCTAGCATCTATTTTTCCCTGTAATTATCATTTGTTATAAATTGTGTCTTAGTACATGATTTTACGATCTGGAAAAGCGGTTTCTGTAGTGTTGGAGTCAAAAATTTCCTTCAAAATGGCAAACGCGGACTCTTCACAACCTTCAGCCCCTCGTATAAATATTTTGCCCCAATCTACAGTGTTACGTCTCTTCAGTGGAGATGACGAACACACTGCTCAAACATTCATCGCTGCCTGCGAAGACGTTATGCAGTCTTCGTCTATCACAAATAGCACCGACAAAATTGCTTACGTACGCAGTCAATGCGTCTCCGATTCCTTGGCATCAATGCTTCTGCGTACACGCCCCTTGTTGCCTTCTTATGTTAACAATGATTATGAAAAGTTTCAGTTAAACTTTCTTCTATCTTTCGGAGCTTCGCAAACACCGAGTGGTCTTGATTGGATGTTTCAATTTGCAGACGCAATTCCCAGTAAAGCAAATATCCAGTCCCCTCAGACAGCTTGTGCCATAGCAGCTGATTTCGGTATTTTAGCTTTTAATGCCTTGAAGAGTTCAAAATGGATAACAAATAACGCGATTCCTCTCGACAATATGCAACAATGGGTAAAGAATATGGTTTTCCTAGTCATATTAGCTGGAAATAAGCGTTCTACTCCAGTTTCATATCCTTTTGAACCTGATCAAAATTTACTTCACTTGATGGCAAAACTTACAAAATCAGACACAAGTTTTCCTGTTGCAAATGTGACGTCACAGAAAAGAGTTTCGGAAGTGCCTGTGCCTCCTGTAAATGATGTTCCAGTTTTTGCACCTACACGTGTTCCTTGCAAGTATTGTGGAAAGTCAAATCACCTTTTTTCTAGGTGCTATCATAAGCCAAAACCTCAAAAAGGATTCACCTCAAACTTCATCTCCGGTGACTACTTATACCCCTCTTGCCAACCTCTGTTTCAACATGCACCTCCTCCAAAACGTTCTAAGCTTGATCAGTTCATCAACGCCTTTCCCCTGGTGCCCGCAGATCGTACAGTTTCACGCGAGTTCAATTCCTCTGCTGTACCTCATCCCTCACCTCAAACAACGTCACGTCAGTGTCTGATTCATGGGCCTGGTTCACATGATTCACATCATTGTTTTACCTTTAAGAATATGGTGAAAGTCCAAGCGTTTTTTCCAACGCGCCACTCTCATCACAACCATCTATAACACACGACGTCACGTCTACTTCATCGCCTTATGCGACTTCAATATTGAGTGCTATCACGCGAACTTCATCTCGCAGCCTCATCATTGCGTCTTCAGCCGCCTCATGCGCACCTCTGACACCTTCATGCGTCATCACCCGCCTCATGCGCACCTCTGACGCCTTCATGCGTCATCACCAACCCCAGCGCCCACAATGCGCCTCTGTGTCTTCAACACCCCTTTGCACCCTCAGTGCAAATTAATGTTCAATCCCTGCCCCCCGCCTCGCGGCGTTAAAGTGACCAACTTCACCATTACCATTCACCGCCCTGTGGATGATTCACCGCCCTGTGGATTATACATCACCCTGTGGATTATTCTACTCTCCACCACATAGTCTTCAGGCAGTTCTATGCAGACAACACTCCAGCAGACGCCCTCTCCCACTGCCGTGTCGTCTTCTTACACTCCCAGGCGTCAAGGTCGCTCTCACAGCTGACACGGACTACAGATGCAAATCGTCTCTTTCCGTCAGCTTCACGACCTTTCTCACCCTGGCAGCGACTTCACGGTACAACTGGGGAGGACGTCAGAATGGACCCACCACCTGCACCTGCCCTGTCAAGCCTCAATGGTGGCTTGGCACTTGACCACTTGGGCTCCCTGCCACCCTCTGCCGGTTACCACCCGCAGTCGTACGGTCGTTGCCAGCCTCATGGACTCCACTCAACACATTCAACACTGGTCCCAGGTAACCACAGGACATCTTTCCTCCTTCCTCGTCACTAGGGGGGGAGTATTGTAGCGGTCTCCCCTTAAAAGACGTGTGGTACGTGTGGTATCCGTTCTCTAAAGGCGAGTAGCTACAACTATTATAAACTTTGTATTTTTATATTTTTCATTATTTTCATTATTTCAATGCACTCGTTATGTATCTTTATTTATGTTTTTCTTTTGTTTTTATGTTTATGTATTCTATTGCGCTATACACAATCCCTTCTACTTCAACTTGTCACGCTCTGTCCTCGGACAGCGCGCATACACCATTTATTATATTTCTTGTTAAATTTTATTTTGTATTTATATAAACTATATTTTTGATAATAAATGAACTTCAACTGGAGGTCGAGTTTTCTCTCTCCAGTCAACCAACTAGCTACACAGCACTCCTGAGCATCAGCTCTTACAATGTAATGTCAAACGTTTGCTCGTTGAGTCTACGCTGACTTCCATTCTGAGTTATTAGTGCTCAACAGAACAGGATGTGAAGTAACGTTTGGCAGATGTTCAAGTTTACGGAACGCAACTAATGGACTTTTCAGACGAGTCAGGTTTAGCTCAATCCCTTACGGTTGTAAATGTTTTAATTGACAGCGACAGCTCAAATGTTTCTCCCCATCCTCTGCATTCTCATGTCACTGTTGAGGATTATCACGAAGGGGAAGACACTTTGCTAGACCTACTTTCGTCCTACAGACGAGTTCTTGCGTTGCCTGGAGAACTCCTTGGCATTACAAATAAAGCTTTTCATCAAATAAAGTTACAGCCTGGTTCTCAGCCTATTTATGTCCCATTATAAATAATTATAATAATTGATGGTTTATTGATCAAGAAAATTTTATAAAACCAATTATAAAACATTATGTCTTGGTTTACAAGATTCAGGTATCTATATTAAAAAGTAAAATAAGCAACTGAATTAGTCAAAACAATAAAACAATAAAACCTGAGTAGACCACGTCCAAACAAAATAGTTGCTGCTTCACGTCGCTTGTACAGTGATACAGTTCTAAATAGTTGCAATGCATGTTCATAATTCTGATAGGATCCTCCTAGTATGATTCTGAAACAACGTTTTTGAATTTTTTTCTAATGAATTGTGCTGTGCTTGCATAAGACCTGGGTGCCATACAAGTGCAGCATATTTAAGGATTGTTCTTATATACCATGAGTATAGTGTAAACATTACATTTGGATACAAACTTTCATTGGGGTTCAGCTCAAGAGGATAGTTTCAGAGACTCAAAATTGCGTTAACACATGCGCCTATCCTCGCCTTTCCTGATTTTGCACGACCTTTCATCCTCTACACTGATGCGTCTTCGGTTGGTATTGGCTCAGTTCTTATGCAGCCTGACGAAAGAGGTAAAAATCAAGTCATTGCTTACGCTAATCGTGTGTTTAACAACACTGAATCTCGCTATTCTGTGACTCATTTAGAAGCCCTTGCTGTGATATGGTCACTCAAGCATTTCAGAGATGTAATATTTGGCTATGAGGTCCATGTTTTCACAAATCATCAATCGCTTTTGGAACCTTTAAAGGTAAAAATCTCTTGGGACGGCTTGCAAGATGGTACCTGACCATTCTGGAATATCGGCTTACCTTCCAGTAAGTAACAGGTCGCGCTAACGTTGTCGCCGATGCATTATCTCGCAATGTTGCTGCTATACAGGAAATATAAAAATTTTCCATTCCTCAGCTTCGCGATTCTCAGCGGTCTGATCCCAAATGGATGCGTGTTATTTATGCTCTTGAATCAGATGACGAGTCACACATACCTCATTTACCTATTCCATTGTCGGAATTTGGGTTCACTCCTGAACAGGTATTGTGTCGTATCGCAAGCATCACGTGCGGAGATGACATCACAACAGCACTGGTGGTCACATCCTATATCACTGTTGTCTGGAGATGTGGTAATGAGACTTGCACCAGAACGCCTTTCTAAGCTTTCAGAAATTTTTTTGGGGCCCTTCACTATCGTGGCAAAATTGCATGGAAATAAGTTTAGGATTATGGACAATGCCACTCATGCAACTGCAGTAGCTCACGCTGATCGATTGAAGAAAGTTTCCCTTAAGCCGGTCGAGTCATTACGTGAACCAGGGGTGGCCAATCTTTTACATACCATGCGTCAACTTTGTCATACGGTTTCAGATGCGCCATAAATCTCTTGTACCCCTCTATGAGTAGGCTTACTTTATTATCATTACAAGGATGCAATGCGCCACTTCTAACCATGCAATGCGCCACGCTTGGCGCATGCGCCATAGGTTGGCCACCCATGACGTGAACAACAGCATGGTCAGCAAACAAATTTTCAACAGCAGCCAGTTACAAATTTTCCAAATAATACCTATCGCTCCAAGCTGCGCTCTGCTACTAAGACGTGAACAAGTACACAGGTGGTGACTTCACTTGGCTTGTTTAAACTCTCCTTCTTTATATTTCCCTACTGATATGCCTTCATGTACTATCCATTTGCACATATGTATGTATATTTTTAAGTTTTATATTTTTGCATTACATGTTACCCTTATGAGGTAATTTTTAGATGTAGTCTTAGCATTTAATATGCTGCTTTTTATGTATCTCAGATAGTACGTATTTTGCTCAGTTAGTGTGTCTGTATGGCAATCCCCAGGAATGTCTGGTGATGCCCAGGTTTGACCTGTACGCATAGATGAGAGAGTTTAAGATCGGCAGTGTGACATGCAGGCGATCCCTGTTTGAACCGCATCAGTCTTTGGCAGAGTCTTACACGGACAGGATATATTTTTGTTGCTCTCGCCACATTATATTTACCCTGTATATTTCCTTTGTGTCATTAAGACATTATAAGGGAGAAGCATATTTACCTTCTTCCTTGAGCATAACGGGAAAGGGACTACCTAAAAGGCAGTGACATTAGAGGAGACACGCCACACACCCGCTTACAACACATTATTTGGTTAATGACCTGGTGGCAGCTACCTTCTTCAATACCCCAACGGTGTACAACTTAAACACACCAAAACATTATTATTATTATTATTATTATTATTATTATTATTATTATTATTATTATTAGTAGTAGTAGTAGTAGTAGTAGTAGTGATCATCATTACTACTATTGTTATAATAATCATTATTATTATCATTATTATTATTATCATTAATATTATTATTATTATGATTATTATTATTATGGTTATCATTATTATCGTTATCATTATTATTGTTATAATTATCATTGATGTTACCATTTATTATTATTATTATTATTATTATTATTATTATTATTATTATTATTATTATTATTATTATTATTATTATCATTATTATTATCATTATTACTGCAATCAATATTGTTTTTTGTATAATTATGATCACTATTATTATCCTTATTATTATTATTATTATTATTATTATTATTATCATTACTATTTTTATTGTTATTATTATTGTTATTATTATTATTATTATTATTATTATTATTATTATTATTATTATTATTATTATTATTATTATTACTATTATTATTACTATTATTATTATCATTACTATCATTATTGTTGCTATTATTGGTATTATTATTATTGTAGTTAATTTTCTTCTTTTTCCTCTTTTTCATTATCATCATTATTATTTTCATAATAATTATAATGTAATAATAATGATAATGATGATAATATTAATGATAGTGATGATAATATTAACAATAATGATAATGATAATAAATGGAATGAACAATAAGTTATAATGATACGGATAACTAGAGCCCGGATGTTTAGGCACTAAAAAACTCTAAAATAGGCAGGCAAAAAGGCAAAATAAATCGTCTAAATAGGCTTCAAAAAAGGCATTTACTCAGGGAAAGATGGTGTGTTTTGGGGGTGTTTGGGGGAGAAAGGGATGTATTGGGGTGTGCTTGGGGTATGTTAGGGTGTGTGTTTTGGGGGTGTTTGGATGTGTTTGAGTGTGTTAGGGTGTGTTTGGGGGAAAGGGTGTTTGTTTTGAGGGGTGTTTAGGTGTGTTTGGGGGGAAGGTGGATGTGTTTGGGTGTGTTAGGGTGTGTTTGGGTATGTTTGGGTGTATTTGGGGGGGAAGAGGATGTGTTTGGATGTGTTTGGGTATGTTTGGGGGAAAGAGGATGTGTTGGGGTGTGTTAGGGTGTTTTGGGGTGTTGGAGGGGAAGGTGTATTAGCGATTCTGTGTGTTATCAATGATAATCAGTGTTGTCAAGATCAAGGCTTCACAAACTTATTGAAGCTTTGAAAGTTTCCGAACACCTTAATGAATTCTTATTGACAATAAGGATTCATTGTGGTGTTCCGAAACTTTTATCTAGTGTCTGAAGTGTTACTTTGTATAAATATATGCAAAATATATGCAAAAAAGGCACAATAGACTTATATCTAGTTATATAGGCATTATCACTCGCAATCACCCAAAAAAGGCAAAATAGGTAATTTATGGCATTTTGCCTAAACATCCGGGCTCTAGTGATTACGATAACAATAACAATAATAATAATAATAATAATAATAATAATAATAATAATAATAATAATAATAACAATAATAATAATAATAATAATAATAGTAATAATGACAATAACAATAATAATAATAATTATAATAATAGCAATAATAATAATAATAATAATTATGATAATAATATTGACGATGATAATAATGATAATGATAATAACAATAATAATAATAATAATAATAATAATAATAATAATAACA
>JAXIVD010000427.1:57500-62500 GCA_036785275.1 Cancer borealis
TCCTTCTGCCCACATAGTAATATATAACCCACTTCTTCCTGTTCATTAAATATTCACTTTAGGTATGTACTTAGTGAGCGAGAATTAGAGGGCGTGTACTCAGTAGGCTCCCCACACACACCATGCTATTATCCGTGTGTCTATCTTATCTTCTCGCAGCCGTGTGCTACCACGAGGGCAAGGGGCTGAAACAAGGAAATTACACTTTCAACTGCAATGAATGGTAAGGACTAGAGACTTAACGTAAGCAGTGTTCTTATTGCTTGCACTTAGTTATTATTCTTGTTAATGTTTTTCTTTTCCTTCTTCCTTTAAATTTAAGTATTTTCTAAGGGCAAAGCAGCAACAGATTACTTCCTTCTCCTTACTTTTTCTTTTAAATTATTTCTTACAAAGTTTTTTTTTCATCAATGATAGGATTTCAATTAATGTTAATAAATACTTTCGGAATGACTCTGGGCAAGAATATGATGGGCATTTGTTTTATAAGACGAAGATTCATGATATCTTTTATGATTCGTATCGCTCAGAGCAAGTAAAGTTGATCCATGGCTTTTTAACCTTTATATGTACTATACTGCGCCTCCATGCCAAACTACATGGTATCGCTTCCTCTTCAGGCTAACTTCGACTTCCATTTTGCTCTAAAATGTAGATACAATAGTAGTAGAATGTAGCCACAGGGACAGCCTTGTTTGGTCCTGTACGAATATTGATATATGTTCTTTCTTTGTACTCTTTTTTTGCAATCACTCCATTACGTACAGACACTTGGATCTCTGACACGAAAGCAATAATAATTCCATGGAAAATCGAACAATGCAGCCAGTCTCAATCTTCCTAATCACCAGAGACACGATATCAGAATCTACTCCCGTTTGGTAGACTGAAAGTTTGTACCGGAACGACAGCACAGTGTACAGAAAAACGTTTATGATCGTAGGAGACAATATAACAGAAAAGTTAATAGAATAAGTTGAGAGGTAAGATATATATAAAAAAAAAGTGGTTGCCATATCAACAAGATGATCGGTAGAAATTTAAGGACCAGGATAGAATGGTGATAGCCAATGCTGCTGGTGAAAGCTGAAGTATTGGTTAACAAATAAAAAGATAATGCAAAAGAAGAATAAATTAAGATTTGCTTGATTGTTAAAGTCAGTGAAAAGAAGATTATACAATACTAATACATATTTAGTAATAAATCAACAGTTGATCTCAGCCAAATGGTAGGAAACTCTGTCAGTTAATCTCCCTCTATCTCCTCTTTCTCTCTCCCCTCCCAAAGCAAGCAAACTCACCCTCTTCCCTCTTCGTCGCAGCTTTTGTAATAACGGGCAAATGGAATGCGAGGAAGATCCGTGTTTGGTGGACGAGAAGTTGATCAATCAGATGAAGGAAAAAGATCCGCGACATTACGGCTGGTCGGTCTACAACTACTCCATGTTTTGGGGCTGGAAGGCCAAGGAGGGACTCCTACTGAGAACCGGCACGCTCCAACCAGATGACAAGGTAAGGCATGGATAAATTGTGGTGTAAAATATATAGTTTTTATGTCGCAAGATGTTCTTGTTATTTTACGATATAGTTATTCCTCTATCTTTATGACCTCATAATGTCCTGGGGAGGCGGTGGCCGAGTGGTCAGAGCACAGAAGTAGTGAGTTCGATGTCCCGAGTTTAAATCCCGCCGGATCTTGGCCATTTTTCAAGCTATCGTTGAGTGGCCGTAGAAACACACTTGCTGTTATTCAACCCTGTCTTCGACTGCTAGTGCATCAGAGACTTGAGAGGGTGGCATGAACCTCTACAGGCGTCACTTAAGAAATACTGCCTGCACCATTAATGGGCAAGGGTCACCACCGACATCACGGCCCTCAAAAATTCCTACAGGGCATCAGAGCTGTGCAGTAGGTACCCTACAGGTGCTATTGGCCAAGACATAAACGAAAAAAATATATAAGTACTTTTTTGTGTATATGGTTTGTCTAATTTGTTCTACACTTTAGATATGCTCGGTGGTGTCTATCAATGATTAAAAAATATGATTTGATAATCCACCTGAACTAGCAGAAAAAAACGATATAGTTCTGCTAGTGTTAACGAGAGAGCGCTACCCACCGGGCATGTTCTTTTGGTGACGCTCACTTTTGTATCGCGCCACTCGGATATATTCAGATACAGTCTCGCCTCACTGTGTTAGACCGGCTAAGGAAACTAATAGGAAGCTAAAAAGCCATAATTAAGCCCAAAGTGATGGCAGCCCAGTGAGGGAACAGGCTTAACAAACAACTAGGAGAAAACTCGCGTCTAGAAAGAAAAGAAAAAAACTAGACTATGTTAACGCTGTCACAATTTTACAATTGGAATGCTCTAGAACCTTTGTGTAAAATTTTTATATGTAAAATTCATATATCTGGCTTATATCTCCATTAAAAGGAAATAATCAAAACAAGATATTCTGGGTTTAGGGAGGCTTTATCCTCTCCTCTCCCCCGGCACACTGTCTTTTCGTAAATAGAGTATACAGAGGAGGACATTCCAGATCCCTCGCTCTGTTCCTTTTCTTTTTTTACGAACTACATGGATTACGATGGTAGAATTCTTGAAGCCTCTACCACGTCTTACGTTACGTAAAATCCCTAAACATAATCAATTAAGCGATTTTTTTTTCAGTTTATTGTAATTAATCAATTAGTGTAGAAATGTAAAGTTATAGTAATATTCATGGTGAATTTTAAATTAATGTAATAAACATACATTTAAATGACTATAATGAATTGTAAAACAATGAAATTGTTATTAAAATTAACACAGTGATGTTAATTCTTGCATCAGTAAGGCGGAGAGAACAGGAATGAAAGTGTGTCGAAAATTTTATGCCGAGGAAGATGTGCGACTACTGGAGTTGGGTTGAGGTGAAGGCATGCTGTTTCCAAGCTTAGAAGAAAAGTAACCATGAAAGTTAGGACACAAGGACAATCAGGTAAAGCGGGTTTTTCGGGGTTTGGGATGGGTTGGGGCAGAATTAATATAAGTCATCTCTTAGAAATTATTGAAATCTTAATAAGAAAAGGAAAACTAGAAAAGTTCTAACAATAGAACTTCATTGTTCCCAATGTGTCAACATATTCCATTTTTGGTAAGTCCAGACTAAGTAAAGGTTGAGAAAAGGAGAAAAAAACAGACTGTTCAAGAGTTACCAGAAAAAAAGAACGAATATGTAAGGATTGTAAGTATTTCTTGCACAAGTGTGATAGGCAAATTAGGAGTGATAATGAAGGAATTCAAGGCTTCTTGGCATATAAAGAAATACTGTTGGGATATTCTTGATTATATTGTAGAACTAGGCTCCAGACTGGTATCTGTAGAGCAGTTTAAATTATGCAAATTATGATTTCTTTTTTCTTAATGGTATTTTCCTGAATTGGTTGCAAACCTAGTCTCTTCTGGAGCCTGTGGATTTTACCCCAGAGATCCCTTACAGACAGTGAGATATTTTTCATTTTTCGACCTCAATATGGCCTTCTGGAGAACATAGTCACAGATTTCTAGGTACTATGTTATGAACTTTAATTTTGTATAAAAACATAAGGTAGCGAAAGCATTCCTCTCCAAGGCCGAAACGATGCTTTAAGTCACCGACGCAGTGTTGTATCTTTATTTTTTTTCTACCGCTATTTTCACGTTGACTGCTCTTCTGAACATGCTAATTGCATGCCTCCATCCCTGCCGCGGTCTCGCTGCACAAGACATTAAATTTATTTTCATCCATATTCTGTCCATTTTTCAAATGCAAGAATTAACCAGTATTTTCACTCTTTCATTCCATATACTGGTAAGCTCTGGAACTTTCTTCCTTTGTCTGTTTCTCCACCTGCCTATGACTTGAACTCTTTCAAAAGAGAAGTGTCAAGACACCTCTCATGTTGAATTAGACCTCCACCCCTTGCCTCTATTTCTCTTACTTTCTTCTTTACAGGGTCAGGCGACAAGCTGGGTTTTTTTTACCTCATTTTGTTTGTCCTTGGCCGGTACCTCTTTAATGTAAGAAAAAAATACATATCCTAGAACGTGACAGTCTGTTCCAGCATTGTTTTAGTGCATCTCAGCTATCATCAATAACGTCATCGTTGAAACAAATTGTTTTCTTAAGAAATAGTTCACACATTCAGGTTGCGTTGATTCACACATTGATAACGTCATGAACTGACAATACGTGTGTACTGTTACCAGATACGCAGAGTTCATCACAGTGTTCACAACCTTCACCACGCATTCCATCACTGTGCTATCTCACATCAGCTATCCATAACGTTATTATGCGCATCTCAACCGTTGTTACGATTGCTTTTCCGAAGGAATAATTCACATACATTTGATACAAAGGTATAGATAAAGGGTAAGTAATGACGTTATGAACTGGTAACACTGGGCCTGCTGAGCGCACTGCGATTGGTTCTAATATCTCAGATAGGATGTAGTGTTTCAGACTTCAGGAATACGCTACCGGGAACAGGTATTCCCATGGTACTGACTAGATGATAACAAAGTATTGATTGTGTCTAGTTATTTATCTTACTGGTCAACGTAATGAAAAAAGAATATTGAATCTTTTTACATTGTTTCAAACAAACTTAACATACCATACGAAGGGAAAATTATTATGACGAGCTTAAGACTTACTCTAAGAGGAAGGAAATATAACCACAATCCTATAATATAGTCTGTGAGCGGACACAACGTTTACAGTAAATTCACGCCAAAACAGTATAACTGCCTAAAACAACTTGTATTGCTTATAACATTTTCATACTACCCAAATGATGGAACATACATTATTGTTCCTTAATATGATGGCATACTCACATAATCTGACTTGAAAATATAGAACAAAAACTATATAATAGAAAACAAAATGCCTATAAACATTCAAATACATTTTTAAAGAAAATGAATCTTATATACTTGAAGTCTGTGATCCGGCCCTGTTAATTGTTA
>JAXIVD010000427.1:67500-70000 GCA_036785275.1 Cancer borealis
CACAAGGAGCAACCAATAAGGAAGCTCTTGTAGAAGTGGAGAACGTTTAGAGAAGAGGTCCAGCTTTAGCAATGTAACTACTTTAGGATCAGTTCTGATCTTGTAGCCAAATAACACCGGGTCGGACAAAGTCGCTAAGCAAATTCCTACTGTAGAAAGATCTCTGTCCTGCTCATGAAATAAAAAATAAGAAAATGAGGAGCATATTCCCCTCCGAAGCGGTAGAAAGCTATTTTAGTTGGAGCAACCAATGAAAAGTTTTCCAACTGGATTCATATTACCTCGTGGAGAAAGATCGCATGGCGCAAAGCATGTCCTGTAGCACCACTGGAGGGTAATTTTTCTCTAGTGCACTATCGAAAAACTCCATGCTTGTTGTTGACTAGGCAAGTGTTCTCCACCATCAATGGATTGGGACACTATCTTTGTAGCTCTGCTGAACCGGTCACCAAGGAGCTAACAGCTAGGAAGTAGGGAGATGAAGGCAGATCCTAAGTAGAACGTTTGTCAAAAGTTGGTTGTATCCCATTTTGCTCCAGTTCTCTGAGAAAGCGTCTGACCTTTCCGTTGGGATTCTGACTTTCCTTGCGAGGTAATGAGGCAGCAGAGCCATGGAGAGAGAGGTGAAGAGATCCACTTCCTGAGTTTCCCAATGATAGAAAAGAAACTTGAAAATCTTCGGGCGTAGTTGCCACTCCACTGACGTGAATCGAAATATTCCACGCTCAAGACATGGAATGCTGCAAGATGAAGAGCTCGGCTGTGGGCTCTCTGACATAGTCAGCAGAACTTCCGATCTGGAAGTGCCCTGGTGGATGAGGCAGTAGACCGCCACCCGCCACACTCCATTTCGAAGGCAATTCCTGTGTCGCATAACTCCTTTTGAACTAGGAGGAGCCGGAGAGCTACATGAAGCTACTAGACGTTGTTATGGGCCTCCTTCATGCCGTCTTTCCATCCTCCGTGGTTTTGGTGTTTTAGAAATGATCAATACCACTCTTCTAGATCCAAAGCATTCGTAACAAACCTCAGAAACTGAGAAGAGGGTCCCCAAGGGAGTCATCGGTTTGAGAACTGAATAGAATCAGGCGGGATAGGGGATCACCTAATGTCCTCAATCTGAATATAACAAGTGGCACATTTATAAGCGAGATACCTATCTTCTTGCACGCACGGAGCATGAGCGTAATATTGCCAATGACTGTAAAAAGAGAACCTCGTCAATCAGCCGTGGCCGAGCCGTAAATCTTGTTGCCTTGTATCATGGAAGCTGCAGCCAGAAGCGAGATCTAGGTAAAGATAATTGTCATAAAAGATCGCCCGCTACAGTATCGCCAATGGACGTCCTTAGCATTGTGTCACCAATGGAGATTGCCAGCTATAACGTTGCCAATGGATGTCGTCATCTAGAGGGTCACCAATGGAGGTCGTCAGGTCTGGCGTAGCTGTGACGGAACGGAACAGTCAACGTCGGCCTAATTCCATTTGGACCTTGGTGATCTTATGGCCTGATTGGTAAGGTGTCGGTACAGTGAGTGTACTGTCATGGGTTTGATCCCAGGGCAGATCATAAATATTTACTCCCTCAGATTAAATCCTCAGTACCTTTCCAAATTCGAAGAAGAGAACGATACCAGTGAAAAATTAGAGAAAATTAAAGTCTCTGTTGTGTTAAGGGGAAATTTACAAAACGTTGAATAAGCAAAAATTCATCTGAAGGGAGGAGAAAATGCCGTTAGTGACGGGAAAGACAACGTCAACCAAACTCCTTGGTGATCATTGTCGTTTAATAAGTAAGGCGTCGATACGTTAAGCGTGCTGTTAGGGGTAATTTGCTAGGAGATGCAACCCTAACATCTGTGTTAAAAGATAACAAGAGGATTATTACAGAGTCCTGTAATCATAGAGTTTCTATGAAATCGTTATGCCTGTCTAAATTATCAAAAATATATGTTTCAGTTATCTAATCAGAAAAAATACTTTTATAATTATGCACAATTTTAGCTTCAATCACCTTTATCTGCCACTGTATCCTGTTTTATCCTGAAGGAAATGTTGAAGAAATGCTACAACTACAAGCTATTATATCTACTAATCAAGTGTAGCTATTTTCATCGATATCATCAAAGCTTTTAATAAAACTAACCACTTGGATAGTAAGGAGCCGTTCATCTAGCACTTCGACACGCGTGAATTTACACAACTGATGTGTGTAAGCACTGCACGTACGACTTCTTGTAACAAGGTAAAGCGATCGCTAGGTGAAGTGCTTCCCTTTGGTGTTTCAGGCAAATGATCCTCACTGGCCGACCACGTGTATCACTGGCACCTCAGGAGCTACTGAGCTGCTCATTCTCAAAGATGGGCTGCAAGGGAGGACATATAGACCGTGCCTGGGGTTACATGAGGAAGCATGGGTACGTCTTTGTTTGTTACCTTGTAAGCCGTTGTGAGTTTCAATAATGATATGTATGCCATGCTTGTATCTGGTGTTATCACT
>JAXIVD010000427.1:73035-160337 GCA_036785275.1 Cancer borealis
TAGAGGCAGGTCACTTGAGGCAGCTCTATCTTGATTTGGAATTTTGGTTAGGAAGAATGCCGCGGAGTTCTGAGACGACTGTATATATACAGATACGAATAGTTATTCAAGGCTTAGTAGGTTTTAATTTATTCTCCTTGCATTTCTTGCAGTTCCATCGTGATTTATTTTGATTAGTGGAGATCTGAATTTTGGCGGTTCAGCTTTAAATAAGTGGACGAGATGGCAACGGGTGAAAGCAGTGTACAGATTGGGATCCAGGAAGAGGACCACCACTTCTTACGAGTGGTTAAAGCGTACACGTCTGTGGTTCGGTTGGCCCTTCTTCAAGTGCTCAAGTGGGGCTGTCCGAAAGCAGACTTGGTTACATACGACCAGTTTTTGGAGGCGTCTGGCCTGAGCACCACCTCCTACAAGAAAGCTTTTGATAAGCAGCAACGAGAGAAAATTTCGAAAAATCCCTCAGGTGATATGTTTGACATTACTCTTCTATATAAGATGATTCAACGGGCGTGCCACTCCTTGGCACCCCCCGGAGACGATGTATGGACCGTGCCAGACGACACAAAAGTTGAATATGTGTTGACATGCATAAAAAATTCACGCAATAGCCTAATGCATGACACTTCTATTTTCACACAAGCTACAATGATAGACGAAATTGAAAACATTCGAGAAATTCTTACGAAAGTGATGCAAATGAGTGGAACTCTGTACAGCGTGAATATTGGCACGGTGGATGAAATGATACGCCGAAATAATGAAAACCTGTATAATATACGTGACCAGCCCTTAACTCCTATAGACCTACAGAGCTACAGTGTTGATGACTGTGGTAGATGGTACAGTGACATTGTTGATGACTGTGGTGGAGGGTACAGTGACAGTGCTTATGACTGTGGTGGAGGGTACAGTGCTGCTGACTGTTGTGGATGGTACAGTGTCGATGACTTTGATGGAGGGTACAGTCATCAACACACTACCCGCCACCACAGTGATAAACACTCTTCCTGTACACTCCACCACAGTCATCAACCACACTGTAACCTCCACCACAGTCATCAACACTGTACCCTCCACCACAGTCATCAACACTGTGGATGAGACCACATTCATCAACACTGTGGTGGAAGGTACAGTGTTAATGACTGTGGTGGATGGTACAGGGAGAGTGTTTATGACTGTGGTGGAGGATACAGTGTTGATGACTATGGTGGGGGGTACAGTGTTAATTACTGAGGTTAAGGGTACAGTGAGTGTCGGTGACTGTGATGGAGGGTACAGTGTTGATGACTGTGGTGGAGGGTACAGGGTGTATGACTATGGTTAAGGATACAGTGTTGATGACTATGGTGGAGGGTACAGTGTTAATTACTGTGTTTAAGGGTACAGTGAGTGTTTGTGACTGTGATGGAGGGTACAGTGTTGATGACTGTGGTTGCGGGTACAGTGAGCGTGTTGATGACTGTGGTGGAGGATACAATGTTGATGCCTGTGCTGTGATGGAGGGTTCAGTGTTGATGACAGTGGTGGAGGGTACAGTATTGATGACTGTGGTGGAGGGTACAGTGTTGATGACTGTGGTGGAGGGTACAGTGTTGATGACTGTGGTGGAGGATACAGTGTTGATGACTATGGTGAAGGGTACATTGTTGATGACTGTGGTGACTGTGGTGCTGTAGACAATAGAGAACTAAATAATATATTTAGGCATAATACTGATGAATATACTTTATCTGAGTTGGACTCTTTTCATATCAATGCTTTAGACTGTCAGTATGATAAGTATGATGAATATGATGTTAATAATTTTTTTGGTAAAATAAGAAATCTTGATATTTCTGTGTCTGAATACATAACAACACCAAAACAATTTGTTTACCATTCTGTCAATGAATATGGTAAGTGTTTCTACAAATTAACAGTTGTTTCTTTGAGTAATATTTTATGATGTTCTTGGTTTTTCTGAAACTCGGCTTGACAGTGACATTAGTTCTTTGTACAACATTTCTGGTTATGTGATGTACTCCAAACCTCGTAACTGACATGGAGGTGGAGTTGTTATGTATGTGAATAATAAATATAGTTCATATGTTCTGCATGACATTAGTTTTAGTGAATCTTGTTTTGAGTGTATTTGTGTAGAGTTATTATGTGGTGATAACATGTGTTTTCTTGCCTCTATTTATAGACCACCCAATGGTAATATGAGTGAATTCTTAAATAAACTTAAGGACTTACTTGAATTTACTGGTAATCACAACTATAACAATATATATATATATATATATATATATATATATATATATATATATATATATATATATATATATATATATATATATATATATATATATATATATATGAATATATATATATATATATATATATATATATATATATATATATATATATATATATATATATATATATATATTTGGCGATTGGAAATTGAATTTGTTACTCCCTTTTGCCATCAACTACTAAGCCCACACGAGTTGTTAACGGTACTGTATCTTTTCTTGATCACATTCGGTCAAATCAAGTTGAGACAAATAGCAGTAATTATATAATACATACTGATATCACAGACAATTTCCCGATAATTTTCCGATTTAGGAGTTACAACACAGTGAGACAACCATGTAGATTCATGTACAGACGAATGTTTGGACCTGAGCACTTAAGAAATTTTGTTAATGGTGTCACAGGTGAGTTAGGAGAACGTATATGCTTCACATTACCCTAATGCTGCATATGACATTTTTCTTCTAAAATTTAGTGAACTATTTAATAATAGTTTCCCTTATAAATATTTAAGGTTGACAAATAAATCAGGAAAATGTCATTACTTAACGCCTGGTTTGATTAAGAGTATTAAGGAAAAGAATAGACTTGCTCGCTTGGCTAATAAATGGCCTTTGACATACAAAAATAATTATAAAACTTATAGAAATACAATGAAATCCTTACTACGTGTGGCAAAATATGAATATTATAAAGACCAATTTAAAAGTAACCAAGATAATGCAAAGACCACTTGGCAAACAATAAATCAATTACCTGGTCGAAATTTTTTTTTTAAATTATGTACTCTTGATAATGTTCAGCCTCAGGACACTTCAAATACTTTCAATAGTCATTTTCTGAATATTATTCAGACTAATTCCAATAACACAAATGTAAATTTTAATGACTATCTACTATATCCCTCTAAATTTGCTATGTATTTACCGCCTTGCTGTGAAGAAGAAATTAAAGGTTACATAAATTCCTTAAAATCTAATGCTGCTGGCTATGATGACATTACTGCACAGGTATTATTAAAACAAACATGTGACTATATAACCTCACCTCTGACACACATAATTAACCTGTGTTTTCGTTGTGGTGTATTTCCTAAACAGTTGAAAATAGCTAAGACCATCCCAATTCTTAAATCTGGTAGTAAAATTGAAATTAATAATTTCACGTCACAATATTTAACTGACGTCACAGCGGTACCCAATGAGACGCTCTACTACCATTCCACCATCAGTTCACATTCTACCTCCCAACAGTCAACGTCAGTTGACATTATTCTTGTGTTGCTTGGTTCAGACTTTCCAACACCACTTTTTTCTATCTTAACCTAACCTATAAAAATTTTACCTAACGGTGAGAGTTAGGTCGGCCTCCGTGGTCAATTGCTAACACAATCAAGACATATTTATTCTCTGAGTGCTACAACCTTGATAACATGACTATTCGTGATTCATATGCTCTTTGATAAAATCAACGGTCCTGCGGATCGCCATTGGCGGAGTGGGACCTGTTAAATAACGACAGCAAGTAACAAGTAAGTAACAATTTACATCCGATGAACGAAGTCATTGTGACAGAAAAGCAATAGATGAGTGTGTTATATGTGCAAAACACACCCTTTAACACCTAGGTTACCTTCATAATGAGATGGGTGTAACACTGTAATAACACCTAAGTAACTTGTGCTAGTGAGGGAAAGTGATGTGTTAGATACACTCAAAAGGGATTCCTAAAGTGACCTGACCTAGGAATGGAAGCAGCTGTTGCTTTCTTGCCATTTTAGTACCTTGGCAAGTGCTGCTTCCAATCCCGGCCTCGTTTCCAGTCCGGGCATGTTTTAGGCCAGCAGCCTCCCCAGGGGAGGGGGATGCATGGGCCGAAGCTGCAGTAGTCTCTCCAGTGAGTTCCGGGTTTCTTCCTTTAGTTAATACACCTGATAACTTTAGAGGGTGTAAGATTTTCTCTGCTAACCTACTGTGGGGGTCTCATGCAGGATCCTTGGATTCATGATGTGGTGAAGGGAAAATTTCTAGAATTTGTGTCCATAGCTTTTCAGACTGGGTCTCCACGTCCTCTCACCCTGTCTTGGGCGGATGTTCAGACCGTGAACGATGCCTTATGTCAGTTCCTCAAACAGTCAATAGTGGAGCTTTGTTTACCTGAAGATCACGGTTTTGTTTCCCATCATAAAGCCGGTTCGGGCCGGCGAGGGTTATCCTAAACTTGATGGACCTTAATGTTCATGTGCCTTATATTCAATTTAAGATGGACACTGTGAAGGATGTGATTCCTTTAATCCTCCCTAACTGTTTTTTTGTTACAGTTGATTTCAAGGACGCCTATTATTCAGTTTATGTTAGGCCTGAGGATAGGAAGTGGCTTCAGTTTTGGTGGAAGGGCCGCGCTTTTAGATGTACCTGTCTCCCTCAGGGGTTATCTTCTGCTCTTCGCACCTTTACAAAGTTACTGAAATCTGTCTTCTCCCACCTTAGGTCCCTTGGAATGGTTGTGATTTGTTATTTAGATGACTATCTTTTTATTGCTTTATCGGTAGAGGCCTTGCGGGCCCAGGTGGGCTATGCCTTGCACTTATTTCATTCTCTGGGTCTCACCATCAATGTGCGGAAGTCAGTCCTGGAGCCTACCCAGAGGGTTACATTCCTTGGTGTGGTTCTCGACTCTGTTTCCTTGACTTTGCCCTCCTGTAGGAGGGAGCGCATCAAGGAAAAAGGTTTTCTCCTTCTCAACAGGGATATCACCTTACAAGACTTGTCCTCTTTTATTGGTTTAGCGGTGGCTTCTGGCCCTGCTGTAGAGTTAGCTCCTCTCCGTTACAGGTACCTGGAGATTATTCGTAACAGGAATCTCTCTCGGTCCTATGGCGATTATCATTCCCGCGTTATTTTAGATGCTCATGCCCGGGAATTAGTCACTTGGTGGGTGACTAATGTAGTTTTTTCAGGAGAGGTCGCTCCGCTCTTCTTTTCCAACATGTTAGCTGTTTACGGATGCCTGCCTGACTGGCTGGGGTGCTTCGATGGGGGACTTTACAACTGGAGGTCACTGGGCCCACAAGGACCTGGATCATTTAAACTCTTTGGAGTTAAGGGCCATTCTGTTGGACTTGCAGTCACTTTGTCGGGATAAGAATGGCTCTCATATTAGGCTTCGCTCTGACAACACCACTGCGGTTGCATGTATTGATCGTTGTGGTAGCACACGACCTACGCTTCATGCTTTTACAGAACAGTTTTTTGAGTGGGCTGCTTCTACGGATATTACTTTGTCGGCACAGCATGTACAGGGTTTATACAATATGACAGCAGACACAGAGTCTAGAGTCAGTAGGATGGATGGTGAGTGGATGTTACAGCCGTGTATTTTCAGGATGATTTGTCAGCGTTTTTATACTCCTAATATCAATCTTTTTGCTACACAGATAAATGCTCAGTTACCTGACTATGTTTCTTGAAGGCCAGACCCATCTGCTATGTGCATTAATGCCTTTACCTTGGATTGAGGTGGGAAGAGTTTATATACTTTCCACCTTTCAGTGTGATATCCAGGGCTCTCCGAAAACTGCAGGACTACGGGGCGACGGCGCTGATGATTCTCCCACTTTGGCCAACTCAGGTGTGGTTTCCAGCGGCCCTTCAGATGTTGGCAGCCAATCCAGTCTTGCTTCCACGCTGTCCTCTGCTTTTACCGCAACAGCTATCTCTTGCACACCCTCGGGCTCGGGGTTTGGTCTTGAAAGCGATGGTGCTCTCCGGGCAGCGTTCACACGTCGAGGCATTTCGAAAGAGGTTGCCCAGTTTTTCCTTCGGTCCTGGAGATCTAGCACTAAGGCACAATATGGGCCGCGTATCAACAGCTGGCTGTCTTTTTGCCTCGGCAGGGAAGTGGATCCGTTTCAACCACCTGTGAATGTCCTTCTGGACTATATTTTGTCAGAATTTAAATGGGGGACAGGCTCTATGAACACTATTCGGTCTGGCATCTCTGCAGTTGCTACTTTTGATGGAGATCCTGCGGGACAACATCCTTTAGTTTCCCGTTTCATGAGGGCAGTCTTCCTGGAGAGGCCGTTTTTTCCCCGCTCCTGCATGACTTGGGATCCTCGGCTAGTTCTGGATTAATATCTGCAGTCTGGGTCCCACGGAGGATTTGTCCTTTCCTCAGTTATCCATAAAATTGGTTGTTCTTATGTTCTTGTTGACTGGCCAACGTGGCCAAACCTTGCATTTGCTGGACAAAAGAAATTTGTTTGTCTCTGAGACTCAGGTTGTTTTTGGGATTGGCGATCTGGTGAAAACTTCCCGTCCTAGGGTCCTTCTGTCAAGGGTGGTTTTTGAGGCTTACCCGCATGACAATTGCTTATGCGTTGTGCACACCATTGAGCATTATCTTGATAGGACAACGACCGTCCGAGGGGCGCTTACGGGTTTTTTCTTGACGACACGACATCCAGTACGGCTAACCTCTCGTGATACTTTGCGTCGTTGGGTGAGAGATGTGATGGGGGCTGCTGGCATTGACCTTACTATATTTTCTCCCCATTCGACTAGGTCTGCATCGTCCAGCAAGGCGGCCCTGGTTTTGCCGTTATCCACGATTGTCTCTACCATTGGTTGAGCCAGGGAATCGACCTTTACGCAACACTACTGGAAGCCCATCGCTCAGCAAGGAGAGTTTGCGAGGGCAGTTTTGTCATATAATGTTTGGCCTTTTTCTCTGCTCAGGGTTTAATGTGAGAATTCTTTGACCCCATTTTTGGTATGGGTGATGGGTGATTTTTCTTTCCATGTTACTGTGGGACTGTGTTTCACTATATTTTTGATAATTGTTAATGTTTTCTATCTTCTGATTTACAGTGTTGTGCTTTACTTTGTTCCTATGGATTTTCTTTTCCACAGCTCCATACTGGCTACCTTTTTCTGAATTTTGTGTGATTTGGTAGGTTTTAGGAACCTCTCTAAAGCTCTCATTGGGTACCGCTATGACGTCAGTTAAATATTGTGACGTGAAATTGTAAAATTAAACGAGTACTTACCAAGTATGAAGTTTGATCATAATTTCACGAACATTTAACGACGTCACAGTGGTGCACAATGCCCTCCCTTCCTGCCCTATCTATTCACCGAGCTCACTTTGTGGCATAGGCTCTCAGCGGTAGTTGGTGGCTGCTTCCTTAAACCTACTCTCTAAACGGACTGATGGTGGAATGGTAGTAGAGCGTCTCATTGTGCACCACTGTGACGTCGTTAAATGTTCGTGAAATTACGATCTAACTTCATACCTGGTAAGTACTCGTTTAATCTTACAATTATAGACTTATTTCTATTCTTCCTTCTATCAGCATAATTTTAGAAAAATCTATTGCACATCGCTTAAGTAATTATTAGAAAAGCATAACCTACTTTCAAATTGTCAGTTTAGATTTAGGTAAAGCATATCCACACAGACAGCCCTATTGAATTTTGTTTCTTCAGTTTATGTGGCTCTAGATAATAAAATGCCTGTCGCTAATGTCTTTTTAGATATGTCAAAACCATTCGATTCACAAAGTCATGTAATTCTACTTTCTAAATTAAAGAACATAGGTATAAGGGGTCCTGTTTATGATTTACTAAAAGGCTATTTAACTGACCGTAAACAGTCTGTCTTCTGTAATGAAATGTCTTCTGATTATCTCATTATTAAACATTATTAAACAGGGCTCTGTTCTCGGCCCCATATTATTTCTAATTTATATTAATGATCTTGTTAATGTAAGTAATAATGATAAATTTACCTTATTTGCTGATGATACATCTTTTGTAGTAGCTGATAGTAATCTTACAAGTCTTCATCATAAACTATCTCAAGAATTTATAAATGTAAATAGATGGGTTACTGCAAACAAACTAAAACTAGATGTAGATAAAAACACATCTTATGGTATTCCAAAACAGATCCATTGTGCATAATTTCCCTCCTGTTAATATTAACAATAAGGTAATTCATCGTATTCAGACGACAAATTTTTTAGGTATAGATATTGATGATAATCTAAATTGGAAAGAACACATTTCTTATGTTTGTTTGTGTCTGTCAAAAACGTGTGGCATTTCGTATCGTGTTCATGATAAACTTACTCCAGAAGCAATGTTGTCCCTCTACTACTCATTATGTTACTCAAAAATTATGTATTGCATTTCTATTTGGGGTTCCAACTGGCCTTCATTTTTAGAAAGGATCTTAAAGGCACAAAAGGCAATTATAAGAGTCATGTCACATAAAAGAAAGTTTGAATCTTCTGAGGAAGTATTTTTAACTTTTAATTTATTAAAATTTTAGTAACCTATGTCCATCGATATTTCATGTTGCTTTGTTTGTTCAATTCCTTAAAGAATAATCGCAATATTTTCATGATACAAAAACACTGTAGAAATACTAGAAGAAATCAAATTAACTTAATATGTCCTCAATTTCGAACCACACTTTTCAGAAACTCTATATTTATTCTTGGTCTTCAAGTGTGGAATTCACTACCTAACTCATTTAAAGATTTTAACAACATATCCACAACATATTTTAAGTATAAATTAAAAAAAAAAAAATTCTGTTACAATCACTGTTATAACAATTGTCAATTTTAAAAATAATGCAACATTATCGAAATCACTTTCAAAATAATTCCCATTAGGGGAATGCATTTCCATGCATGTTATTATTTGTTATGTCTACATGTTTTGGTATTGCGTGTTGTATAAATAATAAATAATGTTCAAGTGTAATACTCTATGTTTTCAGTCCTATGCTTCTTTTGTTTTCTCTGGAAAAATCAAGCTTCATGTACATTAATCAATTGTTGTTGATTTTTGGCCGTTTCTTAATAATAACATTTTCATAAACAAGTCCGATCATGAGATATCTCATCGGACTTTACCATATAATGTTATAACAATGAATGTATTATTTGTTTGTAATTATATTATGGCAATAAACTGTTTGAACTTGAACTTGAACTTGAACTTGTGGTGGAGGGTACAGTGTTGATGACTTTGGTGGAGGATACAGTGTGGATGACTGTGGTGGAGGGTACAGTGAGTCTTGATGACTGTGGTGGAAGGTACAGTGTTGATGACTGTGGTGGAGGGTACAGTGAGTGTTAATGACTCTGGTGGAATGTACAGTGAGAGGGTTGATGACTTTGGTAGAGGGTTTAGTGTTGATACTGTGGTGGAGGGTATAGTGTTGATGACTGTTGTGGAGGGTACAGTGTTGATTGCTGTGGTGGAGGGTACAGTGTTGATAATTGCGGTGGAGGATATAGTGTTGATTACTATAGTGGAGTATACAATGTTGACTGTGGTGGAGGGTACAGTGTTGATGACTGTGGTGGAGGGTACAATGTTGATGACTGTGGTAGAGGGTGTCCCACATTCTTCATTCTACTCCCACAAGGTCATCCTTTGTTTTGGCCCAACAACACAAACGAGGCCCAGCAATTCCATGAAGAACCACTTCTATCTTTCTGTGATTTCACATCCACCTCACGTCCGCTCTATTTCAAAGGACTTCACTTGAGTATTTCTTATATTTTCCATTGATTTATTATATTTATCATATTCAGAGATATTTTTTCTTATTAACGCATTTATCTGCATTATTTTTTTTCTGAAACTACGTATGTTTCCTTTGTGATTTTGTCCGTAATATTTTCTTATCCGTCATCTTACCCTCCACATTCCTCCCTCACACAGCCATCTTGGAAATTGATGCACGTTGTTTGAATATCTTCCCCCTCCCCAGATCTTGAATCTTGTGTTTCGGCGGCCATTTTGATTTTGTAAAGCGGCCATATTGTATAACTTTTACCGTGGAGTGTTTTATACAATTCTGTTCATTGTACTAATTGCAATATGCATTGCAGCACTGAATACTCTCCCATTGAATATTGAACATTTTGTTGTAATCCCGTACGTTCTGGACGCTCATCTTATTTACTCAATGGTCTATGAATACAAATATTTAATTTCGAGTGTGTTTTTTAATTATTTTATAGCAGGTTTGATTTATTTCACGTTATAGTGTGCTCCATCTACATTTTATACTATTATTTTTCGCTGCCCTACGGCATAGTGTTTCATGTGTTGGCTCCATTAATTGCCTTCACTTACTATATTTTTTTTTGTCTTTGCTACCTTAGTGCATATTTTTTTTTGTTGTGTTTATGGTTCAGTTAAGCTTATTCATTTATATCTATATTTTACCATATTGTTTCATGTTTATTTAAGGTGTATTTTTTTAATCTATATCTATTTTCAATTATCTATTGGGTGTCGCCATTTCTTTATTAGTAATTATATTACAGCTGCTCTGTGCATTTTTCCTTTTCTTTGTGCCTATTACTAATATTCTTATTTCATATTTCTTGCTGCATTTTTACATTTTTCTATCTCCACCATGGCATAACTTTCAATTATTGCACACGACACGCCATCCTTACCTAAATTCAATGGACACAACCTCCCTGTTCACGCATTTGTCTAAGACACATTAAATGGAATTTTACGCAGACAGTTAACATCTGACACATAAAAAATTGCTCTTTTCAGAAGCATAGTCGACATTGGCATATGTCTTGCAGAAGATATTATTCAATCAGATTTGGTTACTGGCTTTACCATTTTTGATACTTTTAAATTATAGATTTTGCGACAATATAGTGGCAACCCTAAGATTGGGTCACTTGCTCCATTGTGCAACTTGACCGTTCCACGGTCGAGTCTCTTAGTCAAAAAGACGTGCAAAGCACATTAGTGCTATTCAGACTGATACTTCTCAGCTTACACCATCTCACATACCACTTGAACAGGTAATGAAAGAGTGTACGCTTATGTCATGGCATTGTTTCGACAGAAATAGAACTATTGCCATTGTCCGTTACTCGAGTTAAAGTAAAAATTCCTCGTGAAGAGAATTTTGATACAATTACATTGCCTGAGTCAGTAACCCACAGAGCAATAGCAGTTATTTCTGCTTTATGTACACTGTCAAAGCGAGGACGTTCAAGTTTGTACAGAGTTAATACTACTAAATTTGCTGTTAATTTGTCTGTTGGAACACGACTCTGCACTTTTCTAACATATCCAGCTTATGCTAATATTTTGGAGTACCCACAGAATGCTCTTAATATAGTATCCACCCAGGATATTTCTGACATACCTGATTTCATGTCTCATTTACAATCTACATAAGTCCCAGAGTTACAGGAAAACCTGGTGAATTTATTATCAAAATACCGTAAGGTTATTGCTCTCTCAGAGAAGTTCTGGATAAAACAAACATTGTCCAACATCACATTCAACTGAAAGAAAATGCTCAGTCTGTGTACATTTCTACCTACCGAATGCCTCATAGCAGGAAAGCTATTGTTGAAAGCAGGGTATCTGATATGTTGCAACAGCCCCATTTTCCTTGTCCCGAAGTCTCATGATGAATGGAGAGCTGTTGTAGATTTTCATGTTCTGAACAAAGTAACATATCCTCCACATTACCCCATGCCAGTTCTAGATGAAATTCTACAGTCACTAGGTGACAATAATTTTGTTTTTTCTACATTAGATCTCTATTCAGGTTTTTATCAGGTTATTTTTTCTCCAGAGAGTAGAGAAATGACTGCATTCAATAACCCATCAGGTTAAATGGATGCTTATGGGATTCCACATTTCAACGTTTAATCAATTCAATATTCTCAAGTATTTTAGGTAACACCCTATTCTTTTATCTGGATGACATCATTGTTTTATTTCTAAAGATGTACCTGCACTATCGTGTAATTTTCTTCAAACCTATCCTGTTGTCGTGAGTCGACACACAGAGCTGTATTGTACACTGGGTAAACAGAGGGTGCCAGAGCAGACCCTTTTGACCATAAACTAGATGTTGGGCATGGAGGGGAGAAAAAGAAAGGTCAAGTGCCTTTGACGGACGGTGGGGAAAAGCACAAGGGAAAAATCGGTTGGGTGCCAGCCGTTGTAGAACTAAACTTTATGAAATTGAAAGAGACATAACTTTATGAATTTGTTTAAGAGACATAGCCTTAAATTTTGAAAGTTAGGAACTCACAGACGCTGTGACTGGAGAGAATAGGTAACTGCCAAGATTTTGAAAATCAGAGAGACTGCATTAGAGGCAAATAGACTCTTGCTCACCCCTGAGAAGATTCATCCAGCTCAGCTCACATTAGGGCTACTAATATTTGGGATAAGTGGAAGCTCTCTTCTAATGCAGTCTTAAAAGCAGCCTTAGGATGTTAGTGCAAGGATATTTTATGTAGGATTTATGATGTACAATGTGCATGCCTCTTGATTAACTTTATTATGAGTTGCTCCATGATTACTTATTATGAGTTGCTCCATGATTGCTTATTATGACTTGCTCCATGATTACTTATTATGTGTTGCTCCATGATTACTTATTATGTGTTGCTCCATGATTACTTATTAAGTGTTGCTCCATGATTACTTATTATGTGTTGCTCCAAAATTATGAATATGTTATAGCTCCTAGAGGAATTACTTATGTGCCTGATTATCTGTGTCAAAGCAAAAGGATAAGATGATGTTATCATGTAACAATAGGAGCAAGGGAAGATGATTTGTTAATTAAAGTATAGAAAAAGGAAAGATTTTTAATGAAAATCATTTTAGAAGTTAGTGTTATATAACCCCGTGACAAACGTATAAGTTAACTAACAGAACACGAAAACGTTGCAATAACAAGCAACGAAATTGGTGGCAGCGGTGGGATTTTATTGCAACATTGATTGTATTGGAACATTGCATACATTGCGGAAATTGCAACATTGCAGAAATTGCAACATTGCATAAATTTGTTATGGAATTTGCAACATTATATAAGTTGTTGGATGGATTAATAGATTGCAAGGAATCATGAAAATAGAGACAAATATATATATATATATATATATATATATATATATATATATATATATATATATATATATATATTTGTATATATATATATATATATATATATATATATATATATATATATATATATATATATATATATATATATATACATATATATATATATATATATATATATATATATATATATATATATATATATATGTATATATATATATATATATATATATATATATATATATATATATATATATATATGTATATATGTGTATATATATATATATATATATATATATATATATATATATATATATATATATATATATATATATATATATATATATATATATATATTGCGGCTCAGAGAATAAAACCACATTAACTTTTGATGTTGTGTCACAAAAAAAAAATGAACTTAGAAAAAATGGCTCATGCGCAAATGCCTGCCAGCACCACGACATGCTTCAGTAAGGATGATATTGTAGAGGTAATTACAGATAATGCAAGAAATAATTTTAACAAAGTTATAGGACTACCATACTTCTGTGGAGGAAGTGAATCAAGTCCTTCTGTACCTAATCTAAAATGTATCACAAGTGCATATTCTTGGATAGTTGATATTGAAAACAGAACTCGAACTAATTGGGATGATGAAGGACACATTGAGTTGGCTAAACAGTATGCATTAGATAGTGCATACACGCACATAAATCATTGTGCTACCAAACATGAACTTGATTGGGCTAACGTCAAGAAAGCATTTTTAGAAATATATCCAGAAGACCGTTCTCTTCCTAGCCTGATGCATGAATTATCATATGTTACTCCTAGACCGAGAGAGACACTAACTGAACTCTATATCAGGATTGAAGGCATTGTTGAACAGTTAGAAGTACTTAAGCCTACAGGCAAGGATGTTTATAGTGATATGTTTGTTTCCATTATCATTAATGCATTACCCAAAGACTTTTCATACATTTTAACAGAAATTGATATGAAAATTCCCTTGACTATCTATAAAAAGGCATTAAAGTATGTAGCCTCACATCCAAACCTTCAGCTTACGGATGTTGCAATAAGGAAAGAAATGAGTAAGGGTATTCCAGTAAACTCTATCACCCCACAGGAAGTCCCGGTTTATCAGACACTGACAGGGAAAATTAAGATTTATTGTCAGAGATGTGGATTAAATAATCATGATACACACAACATTGCCGAGCCTCAGAATGTTTCAGATGTCACCGATTTGGTCATACTTCCAGGTACTGTAAAATTCAAATTCCACAATGGCGCCGACCTGCGGTCACTTGTTTCTCTTGCGGAATGTTTGGGCACACTAACAGACAGTGCAGAAATGTGCCATGGTATCCACCACAAGGCAAATCTATAAACTTCGTGAAAAAAATATATACACCGATTCATCACTGGTAGTTATAGGAGCAATGAATGGGAAATCAGGCCACGTATTTATTGAAGTGAAACTAGGAGATACAGATAAAAATGGTAAGGAGCAATTAGCATTATTTGATACTCGAGCAGGAGTCTCTGTAATAGGAGCTGAATTAGCGAGATCATTAGGAAATATTAAAATAATTCTTGATTCAACCACAATACGTAACACAAGTGGAAATGTTATGGCCACTGCAGGAAAAAACAGGGTTAACACTAGAAATAGGAGGAATAAATTATATTCACGAATTAATTATTAGTAAAGAAAGAGGATTAACTTCACAATTGATATTATTAGGCTAGGATTTTATGAAAAGGCACGATGTGAAATTCCAGACTAACCCACTGAAACTCTATATTGAAGGAAATAATGTGACTACAGTTGAAATACCGTTAGAACATGCACTGCACATAACAAAAGAAAATAAAATGCCACGAAAAGAGGAGATTATAGAGAATAGTAAGTGTTCAGTAACAGATGCAACAGTATTAGAAGGAGAAAATATAAGTTTTATTGTACTAGAAACCAGTCTAGTGGATTATGATACAGCTATTTTTGAGCCAGTAGTAGGAAATGGTGGATCTCACACATTATGGCCGGGGATAGTGAAATTAGAATCTGATGGAGAAAATAAGAAATCTAGATTCGTTGTACTATATATGAATGTGACGAACGAAAAAATTGAGTTAGAACCAAGGAGAACCTTAGAATTTGCTCAGCCATGTAATAAAGGGAACTTGCCAGTTGATCAGTGTGATAATGTGAATACCATAACAGAGAAAAATAAGGAGGAACAACAAAATTGTCTTTTTCAAACAGTAGATGCCATGTTTCCTATAGACAGCAATGAAAATAAGATCCTAAAAGGGACTTATTATGAAATATCCATCAGTCTTTGCAAACGATGATGAACCTCCTAGTGTGACTCCATTTTATTATCATATTATCAAACTAGAGTCAACCCCTAAACCTAGGAAGCCCTATCCTATTCCAGTTTGTTACCATGAAAAAATAAAAGAACAAATTAAAATAATGGAAATACATGGAATAATAAGACCTTCAAGATCGTCTTTTCAGTCACCCTTGGTGCCAGTAATAAAAAAGGATGGAAAAATAAGGCTTTGTATAGATTTCAGGAATTTCAGGTATTTCAGGAATACTCATGTAATGAATGATTCATACCCCTTACCTAACATAATTAATATCCTTCATAACTTAGGCAAGGGAAAAATGTTTTCATGTTTAGATTTAAAGCAAGGTTTTCATCAAATTCCTCTTACAGAAAACAGTAAAGCTTTAACTGCCTTTGTAACACCTGAAGGGTTATACGAACATAATTTCTTGCCAATGGGTTTGAAAGATAGCCCAATGTCGTTCTGTAGAATAATAAAGCAAGTATTAATAGGCTTGACAGGCCATAATACACATTTGTACTTAGATGACATTATAGTATAAGGTATAGATTTGATGGACAATATAGATAATCTTGAAAAGGTATTTCTCAGACTCCAAGAATCAAAATTAAAAGTAAATTTAAAGAAATGCATCTTTTTTAAAACCAGTGTAAAATATCTAGGACATATCGTCTCAGCAGAGGGACAAAAGCCACAGTCTAATAAAATAGAGGCTGTAAATAAGATGTCCACGCCCAAAACAGTGAATGAGCTACAATCATTTCTGGGTATTACTAACTACTATAGGAAATTCATACAAGGTTATGCTGGAATAGCAGCTCCCTTAAATAAACTTACAGAAGGTCACATGAATGGAAAAAATAATTTAAAAAATACATAGAATGGAATAAAAGCTGAAGAAGCATTTGTTAAACTCAAAAGGGTATTGTCTGAGAAAATAACACTTATTTTACCTGATTTTGAAAAATAACATTTTATCCTACCACGGATGCTTCTAATATTGCAATTGGTGGTGTCCTACAGCAAAAGGATGAATATGATAATCTGAGACCACTCACTTTTTTTAGCAGAAAGTTAAATAAAGCTGAGACTAATTATAGTACTACTGCGAACTGCCCCTCGTTAACTTTGGCTTTCTGGGCAGCTCCGCCACAGCGGGGTTCGACGTGTCCACTGCCGGGGAGATAGAGTCTATGACACCGGTGACACCAAACACAGTCTTCCCTTTTAATCCCTTTATTCAGTAACACGCTTATTAAAACACAAGGCGGGGTAGTATTCCACAACACAGTGTAGGTAGAGAGTAGCAGGTATCCAAGAGGGGCGTGGTAAGTCCAAGACGGTAGAAGGCCTTCTGGCGTGAGTGGCGCTACGACCCTCGTTCGACACCTCCTCCCAGGTAGGATGGTGGGGGGAAAGTAGGGGCAGTGGTGGCCACCAACCACCACTTCACAGCTGCTTCACCCTCGTTATTCCTGCCGACCCAAGTTAAACCTGCCGGCGCTGGTTAACCCCCCAACCACTAGTTTATTTACAAGTCAATCATTAACGCACCCACAAACCCATAACTGGACACACACATTCGCAACAGTACTATTGAAAAGGAAGCACTTGCAATTGTTTATGGTCTAAAAGTAAACAGAACATTATGTCTAGGATATCCTTTAATAGTGCACACTGACCACCGATCCCTGGTGTGGTTATAATCTACCTCAAATGCGAACAGTAGAATCGCTAGATGGCAATTATTAGTAGCTGAATTTGATATTAAAGTGGAATATATTCCCGGTAAGGAAAATAAGGTAGCTGACTGTTTGTCTAAACTAAGGCATTAAGAAGATAGCCTAGAAGGTAATGATGATTATTATGATTTATTGCAATATGAAAATATATGTGTACTAACAAAAGAAAAGGCAGATATGTATCTAGAATGGGATCTAGAAAAAATAATAAGATTGCAGGATGAGGATGAGTATTATGGATTAATCAAACAATTATTAAAAGAAAGTTATGATGTCGACACAATTAAAAAGGAGTTAAGTAAGCACAAAAAGAAAGTTGGAAAGTTGAATTTAGAGGAATTGAATGTGGAGAATAATGTCTTATATAGATTGAGTAAAAATAAGTATGGTGAAATGACTAGACAGATTGTAATGCACAAGTTACAAGAATGATTGTAATGTACAAGTTACATTAGCAAGATGTCAAAAGTTTTTGTACTGGATCGGTATGAAAAAAAATGTTGAGAATTATTGCAAAGCATGTCTGGTATGTAATCGCTTTAAGCGACTGGGGGACGCTCCAGCACCAATGAAAAGTTATACGGATGTACACATGCCCAAAGGAAATTCAGAGAAAGGATATAAATATTGTTTAGTGTTGATTGATGTGATTACAAGACATTTGATTGCTGAACTTGTTATGCCTAAACACTGCGCTTATTCACGGTGCAAGCTGAAGTCGCTGCCACCACCCTGCAGATTGCAAGCTGCAAGGAACTTAACTATGGTAGAGTGTCGAGGGCAAGGCGGGTGGATCTATTTTCCTTCTTGCTCGTCGCGTTCTCGTATTCGTTTGCAGGATTGTAGGATTGTAGGATGTCAGCGTGATGTGTGTTACGTGTTCATTGCAATAGTTCACTCACTCACCTCAAACTCTCACTCACTCTGGTTAAATAGTAAGCTTGTATCACTACATGTTTATTTGAGTAAAAATAGGTACACGTGGTGTCACCGATCAGGACGTCTGCTCTCGCCCAGAGCCAAGACTGAAGTGAATGACATATCTTACAGCTAACAATGGGAGATGATCAAAATAGAGGACATGGCGGAAACAAAATGGAGAAAAGATGGACGAGCGGAGAGATGAGAAGGAGAAGCGAGATAATCTGTTAATCCCTTGGCCCATGGGACAGGGGGTGCTTCGGTGGGAAAGCTGAGAACTATGTAGGTGTCCGTGGGCGGTGCGTCAAGGGGATTAGCGTGGTCAATGTCTTATCCCCACACCTGGGTAAATCTTTGTAGCTATCTTCGGACACCTGTGTCAACACACTAACATACAAAAGTATTGTAAATACATGCATACATACATATTAATATATTAAATATAAGTTGTAATAGTACAAAGGCTCACCACTTGTTGTGCCTGAACACTGCGCTTACTCACAGTGCAAGCTGAAGTCGCTGCCACCACCCTGCAGATTGCAAGCTGCAAGGAACTTAACTATGGTAGTGTGTCGAGGGCAAGGCGGGTGGATCTATTCTCCTTCTTGCTCGTCGCGTTCTCGTATTCGTTTGCAGGATTGTAGAATTGTAGGATGTCAGCGTGATGTGTGTTACGTGTTCATTGCAATAGCTCACTCACTCACCTCAAACTCTCACTCACTCTGGTTAAATAGTAAGCTTGTATCACTACATGTTTTTTTGAGTAAAAGTAGGTACACGTTGCGTCACCGAACCAGGACGACTGCTCTCGCCCAGAGCCAAGACTGAAGTGAATGACATATCTTACAGCTAACAATGGGAGATGATCAAAATAGAGGACATGGCGGAAACAAAATGGAGAAAAGATGGACGAGCGGAAAGATGAGAAGGAGAAGCGAGATAATCTGTTAATCTCTTGGCCCATGGGATAGGAGGTGCTTCGGTGGGAAAGCTCAGAACTATGCAGGTGTCGGTGGGCGGCGAGTCAAGGGGATTAGCGCGGTCAATGTCTTATACCCCCACCTGGGTAAATCTTTGTAGCTATCTTCGGGTGAGGGACTGTCTTGAGCGACAGACTAGCTGACAGGCAGGGATACAAACATACAGGCACGCGGGTGGAACTTGAGAGAGGCGTGGTTGACACGACGAAACTTGAGCTGAGAGGAGCTTGGCGAAGGGCGTGAGTGTTGCGTGCGAGGTGTAAAACTTGTTCACTTCAGAAGAGAGAGGAGTCACTGCCGTTTGTTTATGTGTGTTCACCTCAGAAGGAGCCGACGAAGGAGGAGAACCACTGCAATAACTTGTTGACTACTGCAGAAGGCGATGACGGAGAGACACCGCTGCCATCACTTGTTGTGCCTGAACACTGCGCTTACTCACGGTGCAACCTGAAGTCGCTGCCACCACCCTGCAGATTGCAAGCTGCAAGGAACTTAACTATGGTAGTGTGTCGAGGGCAAGGCGGGTGGATCTATTCTCCTTCTTGCTCGTCGCGTTTTCGTAGTCGTTTGCAGGATTGTAGGATTGTAGGATGTCAGCGTGATGTGTGTTACGTGTTCATTGCAATAGTTCACTCACTCACCTCAAACTCTCACTCACTCTGGTTAAATAGTAAGCTTGTATCACTACATGTTTATTTGAGTAAAAGTAGGTACACGTGGTGTCACCGATTCAGGACGTCTGCTCTCGCCCAGGGCCAAGACTGAAGTGAATGACATATCTTACAGCTAACAATGGGAGATGATCAAAATAGAGGACATGGCGGAAACAAAATGGAGAAAAGATGGACGAGCGGAAAGATGAGAAAGAGAAGCGAGATAATCTGTTAATCCCTTGGCCCATGGGACAGGGGGTGCTTCGGTGGGAAAGCTGAGAACTATGCAGGCGTCCGTGAGCGGCGAGTCAAGAGGATTAGCGCGGTCAATGTCTTATCCCCACACCTGGGTAAATCTTTGTAGCTTCGGACACCTGTGTCAACACACTAATATACAAAAGTATTGTAAATATATGCATACATACATATTAATATATTAAATATAAGTTGTAATAGTACATGCTTGCCACATTAGGAAATGTGCCTATCAACAAGCACCCCTACACATATCCCACACACACCACACATTCAACACACATCCCGTAACTCAAACATGTCACAGTCCACCACTCATCCATATTTCACACGTTCTCGTGTATAATCATCCGCTTCATAGTATGTATTTTTGTAAATATATGTAGATAATATTTTTGCTCATCTTTAATGTGTATTTTTATTATTTGTCTTTGATTGTGTAGTTTATTACCATGTTACTATGTATTTCTTTTTCTACCTTCCTACGCTGTCTATGTTTTTGTAACACGGTTAGGTACATTTGTATATTATTATTTTGCATTGTGTAATTTTTAGGAGTCAACTGAGGACAGTTGACAATAGCGTGGCCGAGCCTTTGTACTATTACAACTTTTATTTAATATATTAATATGCTTGTATGCATGTATTTACAATACTTTTGTATGTTAGTGTGTTGACACAGGTGTTCGAAGATAGCTACAAAGATTTACCCAGGTGTGGATATAAGACATTGACCGCGCTAATCCCCTTGACTCGCCGCTCACGGACACCTGCATAGTTCTCAGCTTTCCCACCGAAGCACCCCCTGTCCCATGGGCCAAGGGATTAACAGATTATCTCGCTTCTCCTTCTCATCTTTCCGCTCGTGTACCTACTTTTACTCAAATAAACATGTAGTGATACAAGCTTACTATTTAACCAGAGTGAGTGAGAGTTTGAGGTGAGTGAGTGAACTATTGCATTGAACACGTAACACACATCACGCTGACATCCTACAATCCTACAATCCTGCAAACGACTACGAGAACGCGACGAGCAAGAAGGAGAATAGATCCACCCGCCTTGCCCTCGACACACTACCATAATTAAGTTCCTTGCAGCTTGCAATCTGCAGGGTGGTGGCAGCGACTTCAGCTTGCACCGTGAGTAAGCTTAGTGTTCAGGCACAACAAGCATGTGCTATCTTTGTCTGATGAGTGTTGAAGTTCAAAAGAGTGTACTTGTTTTTTACTTTACTGATGATACGAAAGGGGCCGGTGTTACGGGGATGGAGTTTTGTGTCACGTGTTTGATTGATGAGGAACACAATGTCACCTACAACGATTCGTGGTGCCTGAGCTGTCTGTTGTTGGCGAGCTATCATGTGGTCCTTGGACTCTTGTAAGTGACTGCGCACTGCCTGATGAATCCGCTGAAAATGAGTTAGTTGGAGCTTTGCATGATCATCAGGATTATAGAGAGGCTTAGGCTTGTCAAGTAAGATGTCGTAAGGCAACGGTTTGTCCACGCCAAAAAGAACGAAGTGAGGCGACTCGTTAATACTGGCATTGTACGACGCATTAATTGAAGCCGCTATGTGAGTGATCCACTTATGCCATTGGTCTGTAAAGCCGTTTGCGATGTGTCGGATCGCAGATAAGACCTTACCGTTCGCACTGTCTGTAGCACCATTCTGAAAAGGCGCATAAGTAATGACAAAAGTCTGCTTAATGTTGAAAGTAGCACACAACTCTACAATAATGGCATTCCTAAACTCTGCACCGTTATCTGATATAATCACGCGCGGGGTGGTAAATGGGTTAATGATATGCTCCACAAGGGCTTTTGCAACTGAGGCTGCAGACTTATCTTGCAACGGTGCCAGGACAACATAACGTGAAAAATGATCAACACAGACAAACAGATACTGTTGACCGGAAGTCGCACGGGATAACTTAAGAAGATCAATGCCCACTGTATCCCAAGGGCGAGCTGGAGTTGCGTATTGTTGGATATGCACAGGGCGTGAGGGGTGGCTCTTGTGACGCGCGCATGAGAGACACTGAGCTATGTGATGAGACACGTCTTTTCTTACTGACGTCCACCAATAACGCTGTAACACTGATCTAAAAGTCCTGTCAATACCTGGGTGTGCAGCGTGGACTCTGTCATGAGAGAGAGATAAGACGCGGGGCACGAGTGAACGCGGGATAACGAGTTGCTTAACCGCCTTATTATAAGTGTTATCCGCTGGCGGGCGTCGTATTAACAAGCCCTCATGCAGGTGAAACTGTGAAGAGGAGACAGGTAAATCCGGCAAAGTTGGTAATGTGTTACTTTCGAGAACACCGATTATTTTACCTAATAACGGATCGTCACGTTGTGCATGCATTAGTTCCTCGTCTGAAAACGCATTCTGAGCATTATTTATGAGGAGCGGCGACAGCGCGTGAAAGTGCATCAGCGACATGGTTATGTTTACCAGGCACATATTCTATTTTGGGTCGATAATCCTCCAATATTACCATCCAACGAGCCAGTCTACCAGTGAGGTTACGACCTTTGAACAAGTCCTTAATCGCTTTGTGATCCGTGTACACAGTAATTTCATATCCATAAATGAGATCACGGAAGTGTTTCAATGGCCAAATGATCGCCAAACATTCGAGGTCCGTGATGGAGTAACGTGACTCAGGGCCGTTAACTCTACGACTTGCGTACGCGATTGGTCTGTCTTTCCCACTGTCATCACTTTGCATCAGACAGGCTCCCAGTGCCTTCCCACTCGCGTCAACTGCAAGCTTAAACAACTTATTAAAGTATGGGAAAGCGAGAACAGGGGCCGAGGTTAGGGTGCGTTTCAACGTCGTAAAGGCGTGTTGGTGTTCATCTGTCCAGATGTATGGTACATCTTTCTTGAGTAGACTCAACAAGGGGGCCGAGATTGTGGAATAATTACGTATGAACGCACGATAATATCCTGACATACCAAGGACAGACTTGAGCTGCGTGACTGAAGAAGGACGTGGAAAATCGCATACTGCTTGAACCTTATCGTCTGACGTATGAAGGCCGTTAGCGTCGACTGTGTGACCTAGAAAAGCAAGCTTCTTCTTCAGAAAGTGACACTTGGAAAACTTAAGTTTTAATCCCGCGTTAGTGAGTCGTGTGAGAACTTCATTCAGCAGCGCAAAGTGTGACGTCATATCCTTTGAGGCAATAATTACATCGTCTAAGTATGCAAAAACACCGTTACCGAGCAAGCCACTGAAAACTTCATTGATAAGAAGCTGGAAAACCACAGGGGAATTTTTCAGCCCCTCAAGTACTGAAAGTGACCTGATGGAGTAGAAAAAGCGGTTAGCGGGCGAGACTCTGGCGCTAAAGGTACTTGCCAGAAACCAGATATGAGATCGAGCGAAGGGAATACTGAATTATGTTCGCCTAAAGACTGCAAAAGATCTGTCATAATAGGTAATGGATACCGCTGCGTTTCAGTACACTGATTCAGACGCCTGAAGTCTACGACTGGCCTGTAATCACCATCTTTCTTAGGGACAAGGAATAACGGACTATTCCAAGGAGAAGTCGACTTTTCAACAACACCATCAGCAATCATTTCCTGCACTTTCTGGTCCGCAACATTACGTAAGCTATGAGGAAGGCGGTAAGCAGGGATGTACAAAGGACGGGCGCCTGGTGAAAGATCGATTTTATGTTCTAAGAGATGTGTGCACCCTAGTGGTTGACCAGGCAATGCGAACGCACTCGAGTGTGAAAACAAAAGTTTCAACAGACGCAACTCGTACTCAGGGTAATCGGAAGGTATGAATGAACTTATAACTTTACCTTCGAAATCATTAAATGCACTATGATCACCCGCATGCGTTAACGGTGATGCAAAAAAGGACTGTGGAAATTCGCTTTCCCGTATGGGCGCGGGATACACGAACGCCTCACCGAGACATGTACCTGATTGCAACGTGAGAGGACCATGAGTCACATTATGAATGAGTATGAACGTGTGGCCATCACGAGCATGAGCTACTCCAGACTCCAGTAACGTACCTTTGATTCTAACCGACTCTGACAAAATGAGAATATCCATATCGTGTGACATGCCACTGAAACGAACAGGGACCATAACCACTGAATGTGGCTCTAAAATGCTGTGGGTATTTAAAACCACACTTACCGTTGGCGCTGAACGTAAACACGACGCAAGGGAGGATGAAGGATGAGAGCGAGCAGGGCTGTTAGACGCGCAAGGCTGGCTCGCGAGGGAGGAATTTGAGTCAGGACGGGACGAGGGATGCGAAAGTCTCCCCAAAAGAGAACAAGGACTTGGCATGGCAAGGCACCTGTGTTTGCGATAGGTAAGGTATCCATCTTTTGGATAAATATCCACGCTCAATGAACGAAGTGTAGGGAAACCCAATAATGCGTCAGCATTTAATGCAAAGTCAGGCAACACATGAAAAGCAACAGGGACAGGCTTTCTGCGCGGAAAAAAAACGAATGGCGAGCGTTACAACACCGCTGCTTTGAAAAATGTTACTGTCTGCACCCTGAATATTTATCTGTGCATGCTGAGTGGGAAAGGCAAGGTACGAATCTTGACGCAAAGCGGTTAATGAACTCTCAGCAATTAGGTTGATCTCTGCACCTGTGTCAATCATGAGAGAAAGGTGATGAGACAGACGTCCTGATCGGTGACAGCACGTGTACCTACTTTTACTCAAATAAACATGTAGTGATACAAGCTTACTATTTAACCAGAGTGAGTGAGAGTTTGAGGTGAGTGAGGGAACTATTGCAATGAACACGTAACACACATCACGCTGACATCCTACAATCCTACAATCCTGCAAACGACTACGAGAACGCGACGAGCAAGAAGGTGAATAGATCCACCCACCTTGCCCTCGACACACTACCATAGTTAGGTTCCTTGCAGCTTGCAATCTGCAGGGTGGTGGCAGCGACTTCAGCTTGCACTGTGAGTAGGCGCAGTGTTCATGCACAATAAGTGGTGGCAGCGGTGGGATGTCTGCTCTCGCCCGGAGCCAAGACTGAAGTGAATGACATATCTTACAGCTAACAATGGACGAGCGGAAAGATGAGAAAGAGAAGCGAGATAATCTGTTAATCCCTTGGCCCATTGGACAGGGGGTGCTTCGGTGGGAAAGCTGAGAACTATGCAGGTGTCCGTGGGCGGCGAGTCAAGTGGATTAGCGCGGTCAATGTCTTATCCCCACAACTGGGTAAATCTTTGTAGCTATCTTCAGACACCTGTGTCAACACACTAACATACAAAAGTATTGTAAATACATGCATACATACATATTAATATATTAAATATAAGTTGTAATAGTACGAGCATATTAAAACAAAGACAGCTATAGAAGTAGGTAAAGTATTTTTTGAGTCAGTGGTATGTAAGCAAGGAGTACCTAAGACCTTGGTTACAGACCAAGGTAAAAAAATTGTTAATGAAATATTAAAAGATGTAGCTAAGTTGTTGCAAATTAAACACATAACGACCACGCCATACCATACACAAGCAAATGGCGTGATAGAGAGATCAAATGGTACTGTATTGAATATATTACGTACTTTAGTGCAAGATAATGTTGGTATTTGGGATACAATGCTCCCTATAGCTACTTTAACACGGCATTTCATAGAAGCATCCAAGACAGTCCATTTTTCTTAATGTATCTTAGGGATCCTTGTTTCCCCTTTGAAATTATGAAAGAAGAGAAAACTTGGTATAATATTGATGATTATAAACAGGAAATGGCCACTAAAGCTAATAGAGTTTATGCTAGATGCCAACTGTATTTAGAAGAAGCTAAAGGTATGTTACGGAAAAACCAAAGTAAGAGAGCAAAGATAAAAGTGATTGAAGTAGGAGACAGAGTATATGTTAAACAAGTACCAAGGAAAGGGTTACCGTCAAAATTACAGCCAGCTAGTGTTAGATAAAGTAAGTGATGTAGTAATGAAAGTTAGAAATATTAGATCCGGAGATATAAAGACATTGCATACAGATAGAGTACGTGTTATGCATGAAGATAATATTACACCACATTTGAATCCTAATGTAAAGAGAGCATATACGGTACATGACATTGGAGAAACAAGAGAGACAAAACTAAATCTTCAACCCGTAGATCCATTCACGTTTTTTTCTGAAGATGCAGATGATAATTCAGTGGATAATGCAGTGGATAATTCAATGGAGAGTGCATTAGAAAATTCAACTGAAGAAGATAGAACCCTAACACCTCATACCCGACATAGATATAATTTACGTTCAACTTCAAATGTTCATGATGTGCCACGAGTTATGACTAGATCTATAGAGTATACATAAAAGTGTATATTAGTATATTGGTGATTTATTATTATTCCAGATTATCTACCTCTGCCTTGGAGTTACATACTCCATAAGTACCCTACAAGGATCGACTGTTCGGCCAGGCATGAACTTTACACCTGAGTTCAAGTTGATTCTGACTGGAAATAATTATATTGTTCCATTTAAAATAAGGATTGATGATATAACTGAACCTGTTAGAAGAGCTGAAAACGTTACGATAGATATCATTCGCAACATTCATAAAGTTGTAACCTATCAAAATAATAATTTCATAAGTGATTTAATTCTTCGGCATGTTTTTGAGTTTGAATCAAAATTCAAAGAATTGCATTTTGCTATGAATGACTATCTAATTCATCTATTGGATTATAACTTAAATGATTCCGGGAAAAATAGACATGCCAGAGGTGCTGTTAATATCATTGGATCAATTGCATATGCTCTTTTTGGTACAGCTACACAAGACCAAATAGATCACATTGACGAGAAATTGCAATCTCTTAATCAACTTACGGAAGAAGAAAAGGAAGTTCTCAATGTACACTCACATTTTGAATGTTACTCTAGGTGATTTGACTAATGTACACCAAGCATTAGATAAATTAGAGACAGCTACGAGAATGACTGAAAATCTGCTTAATAAACTAAATGCTAGAATATCTGAAACAAATCAAGAGTTGTTCATGTTAGAAACTCTTTTGCATGTACAGTTAGCTCTAAGTGTTATCTCTGCGGATCATATCAATTTAAGAATTGGGTTGCAAATTATGATGGAAACCCATATTTCTCCTCACATTGTTACTAACACAATGTTATTGAAGTTGTTAGATGATATATCTGCTAAGACTATTGGGTTGTTGTTTCCACCTAAACCAGAATTTTTAGGTTTACATAGAGCTGCTATTCATATTGTTCATAAGGCTGCATTAGATGGATTGAGTTTCTACTTACTTATTCCCCTCAGAGGTGATCCCACAGACACGTTTGATGTCTTAAAAATGGATTCTTTCCCATATCCTATTCCACATACTGATGTTTTTATGTTACACTCTGCTTCAAAGCATTATATGGTTGTTAGTGAGTCTAGGACTCATTATTTTTTATGGATGATTTTAATGCATGTAGAAAATATGACAGTTTATTAATTTGATCACCAAGGGGACCAATTAATAACAGAAATACTGATTCCTGTGAATTACCATTGTTCCTTGAGAAAACGTCTGTCTCCAAACTGTGTAAAACGCAAATTGTTAAGGAATTTCCCCCTATTTTTATCTGAAATTTGCAAGGATGGATTTATGCAACCAGTAATCAAATAGACCTTATCTTGAACTGTATTACCAAACCGTGCCGAGATCCAAGCATATGATAAATGGCACTGGATTACTAAATGTTGGACATGGTTGTAGTATCCATAGCGATACATTCTCACTTCCTGTTATGCAATCACATGTAACAATGGTACCTTTAAATATCAAATCATACCCTTTCTCACTGCCTCTCCCCTTCACAACATCGGAACATGGATTTATCATGAATGTTACTAATATCACCCTACCTACCAGTAATAGATTGGAACCCATACCCCTAAACGACTACATTGATCAGCTGCAGCCAATATTAAAGCAACATGACGCTGCCGCGGGACTCCCGGAGTAAACGAGAATGGGTATCACGGATTTGGTCACCCTACTCCTTGTATCATTAGCTGTTGGACTGAAATGGGCGCGTGATTGCTGGCACGCTTCTCGGTTATCCAAGCAACCGGAAGACACCCAAGAGTCTCATGAATTGATGCCGGATCCTGCACCGTCAACTTCAGCGGTGTGTCCACATCATTAATGTGCACGTGGACGTGCATTTTAAAGGTGGGGATATGTCGTGAGTCGACACACAGAGCTGTGTTGTACACTGGGTAAACAGAGGTTGCCAGAGCAGACCCTTTTGACCATAAACCAGATGTTGGGCATGGAGGGGAGAAAGAGAAAGTTCAAGTGCCTTTGACGGAAGGTGGGGAAAAGCACAAGGGAAAAGTCGGTTGAGTGCCAGCCGTTGTAGAACTAAGCTTTATGAAATTGAAAGAGACATAACTTTATGAAATTGTTTAAGAGACAGCCTTAAATTTTCAAAGCTAGGAACTCACAGATGCTGTGACTGGAGAGAATAGGTAACTTACAAGATTTTGAATATTAGAGAGACTGGATTAGAGGCAGATAGACTCTGGCTCACCCCTGCGAAGGTTCATCCAGCTCAGCTCACAATGGGGCTACTAATATTTGGGATAAGTGGAAGCTCTCTTCTAATGCAGTCTTAAAAGCAGCCTTAGGATGTTAGTGCAAGGGTATTTTATGTAGAATTTACAATGTGCATGTCTCTTGATTAACTTTATTACGAGTTGCTCCATGATTACTTATTATGAGTCGCTACATGATTACTTATCATGAGTTGCTCCATGATTACTTACTATGTGTTGCTCCATGATTACTTATTATATGTTGCTCAATGATTACTTATTATGTGTTGCTCCATGATTACTTATTATGTGTTGCTCCAAAATTATGAATATGTTATAGCTCCTAGAGGAATTACTTATGTGCCTGATTATCTGTGTCAAAGCAAAAGGATAAGATGATGTTATTATGTAACAAAAGGAGCAAGGGAAGATTATTTGTTAATTAAAGTATAGAAAAAGGAAAGATTTTTAATGAAAGTCATTTTAGAAGTTAGTGTTCTGTAACCCCGTGACCAAAGTATAAGTTGACTAACAGAACACGAAAACGTTACAAAAAACAGCAACGAAACTGTTACCACTGATCCAGCAGCCCTGGAGACAGTTTCTCTGTCTAAAGGTAATCTTTTTTCTAGAGTCAAGTGATGATTCAGATCTTCTTAATATAATTACTTCACTATCCACATATGTTTTGCAAGATGGTATATTATATATAAGTACTACTTTGGAATGAAAAATTTTTATCTAGCAGAATTATTCACCAGAAGATAATTCCTGATTATCTTGTGCCTAACATTCTTAATATTGTACATGACTCCATTCTTGCTGGACACTCAGATAAAAAATGCCTCACACAGACGTGACTATGCGTACTGATATCAACGCGCACATAGATATTTGTCATACATGCGCCATTCACAAAGGTAATGTTCACTGTTTTGTCCCTATCCTGAACTACCCAGTTCCATCTCAACCATGAGATTTAGTGGCTATTGATCTGCTTACTCTCTCTTACTGAAAAAGGTAATAGATACTTGCTTGCTGCAATTGATGATTTTTTCAAGATTCTCAATTTTAGTGCCACTGTAACAGTACCCCATAGCGCACGCGCGTATTCTTTTTCTCCCGCTGCAGAGAAAATGTGTGGTTGCAGCCCAAACTATTGTAATTATATTTTTATTATATTATTTTATATTCATGTTATTTTTGTATAACGTTATAGTTCTTTATTCATGTTTTTTCTTATGTAGTAGTAGTATTTATTTATTTGCGCTGCATAACAGCGCACACTCCTTACTTCGCGCTCACTCTATGAGCGCGTTGCTCAAACACCAACCACAATATTTGTTCTTTTAATCTTTTTGTTATTTATAGTCTCTATTTTTTTTTTTATAATAAAATACTGTTTACCCAGCCGCCGCAGAGAGCAGACTTCCTCCCCTGCTCTCTCATTGGCCCACTCGCGGTCGAGTCTACTCCCCCCATGGCCACTCCAAAGAGGCCCCCCGAGTCACCCGTTGACGACGATGGCTTCCTCCCTGTGCAGAGGAAACGTCGAAAGAAACGGGATGCCCCTGTGTCCTCAGCTGCCGATGGTTCTCCAATGTTTTGGAGGATTGTCGACCACACAGAGGAAAACCCGCTCCGCGTAGTGAAGTGGCTGCAGAAGGAGTTCAAGCTGCTTCTCCGGGTGGATGTTTCCCGCACGGGGGACTTTTTCATCCGTGGAGCGGACTGGGCCGCCGCTACCACACTACAGGAGATCGCAGACGGGCAGCCGCATGGACTCGTCCTGCTGCCGAAGGAGGGTACTCGCAAGTGTGTCCTCCAGGGTTTCTCCACCACCCTGCCTCTGGATCCGGTGATGGAGCACCCAGCTGTCGTGGCAACCAAACGGTGCACCTACAACGCCGGACACGGACGCCGCCTCCCCACCCGCCAAGTCGTGCTGACGCTACGGGGACCTGTTCCCGCCTCGCTCGACCTCGGCTGCTGGGGTAAGTATACCACCAGAAAGTTCGTTCCTGAGCCCGTCCGCTGCTTCCGGTGCCAGGCGTTTGGTCACTACCAGTGCCAGTGCACCCGGGAGAAGGACCTCTGTGGGGTGTGCTGTGGTGACCACGCGACGAGGGACTGTATCCGGCGCCTTCGTGGAGACGAGGACAGGCCCACACCGTGGTATCCCAACTGTGGTGACAGGCACCACGCCTGGAGCCACCGCTGCCCTGTTCGCCTTCCCCGAATCACCGGGGAGCCCCAACGACAGCGTGAGCCCACCAGGCCCCGCCCGCCGCCACCAGTGCCACCACCGCCTTCCCCAGCCCAGGACCAGTAGACTCCTGAGAAGAGGCGACGACGCAGACCACGGAGACGCAGACGGAGGAAGACTGCTCGGCAGGAGCCACCACCCCCACTCCAGGAGCAGGAGGCCAGCCGACCCCCTGCCAAGAAGACGACTGCTGCGGACGTGTCGCCACCCAAGGTGGTCCCCACCAAAGCAGCGACAACCCATACAGCAGCCATCAGCAGGTATATCTTCACGGAAGCAGACCTGGTCTCCTTCCTGATTGACTACGGTCACCTGTACGAGCAGGAGCAGTGGGCCAAGATGGAACATTGCTCGCACGAGCCCGCGCTGAGTTTAGCGCGGCGGCTGCTGCGAGCAAGTGAGCCTCTCCCATGGACCCTCCCTACCGCCAGGCCCATGAAGCAGGTGCCACAATTCCCGGGATATAACGTAATCAACGAGTGGGTTGATTACGACAACATGGATGAAGAAGACTACGAGGTGGACGAGAACGCTCTCCTGCTCGACGAGAGTTGGGATCTGACGGAAGAGGAGCTCCAAAAGCTCATCATCGGCTAACAAGACACCAACCACGGGCGGCTCCCCTATAAGCCGCTTTGTATACCATGTTTTGTATTTATGTATGTTTGTTTTTATTGTAATTTTCCATGATTTATTTTATTGTATGTGTTATATTATATGGTATCAATAAACATGAACGATAATAAAACAACCTTAACTGGAGTTTAACATGAGTTTTCCCTTCTCGAATCGACCAACTAGCACTACAAACACTCCTGAGCACCAGCACTTTCAATTGGTAACACCAAAGTATAGCTATGATCATAAGTGGCTTCCTGCCTGTGCTGAACAAAGAGCACAATGTTCCTAGTGTGATAGCCTAGGTCTTATAGATTCATTCGCTTGATCATCCCGAAAGAAAAAAGTCTTACCTCCAATATGGTGATCGTGAGTTTGAGCCAACGGACGGGAACAGTCTACACTTTTGTGTAGCTGCCACTTATAAGGTTATCCCCTCCCACCCACCCTGGCACCTTCTGTGCTCTATCAGACGCCTTCCCTGCGTCTTCAACGGCCTAATGCGCACTCATGCGCGGCCTCTACACCCTCTGACGCCTTCCTGCGTCATCGATACGGTCTCATGCGCGGCTTCTACGCCTTCTGACGCCTTCTTGCGTCATCACCAACCCCTACGCACTCTGCGCACTCAGCGCCCACAGCGCCCACAAAGCGGCTCTATGTGTCCTCAACACACCCCTTTGCGCCCTCAGTGCAACATTATGTCCAATCCCTGGCTCCCGCCTCGCGGCGTTAAATTGATTAACTCCACCATTGCCACTCACCGCCCTGTGGATTACTCTATTCTCCAGTACATCATTTTCATGCAGTTCGGTGCAGACAACGCTCCAGCAGACGCCAGCCCCGACTGCTGTGTCGTCTTCTCACACTCACAAGCATCAAGGTCGCTCTCTACGCTGACGTGTCTACAGATGCAAATCATCTCTTTCCGTCAGCTTCACGACGTCTAATCCTGACATCTGCTTCATGGCACATCTTGGAGGACGTAAGACTGGACCCACACCATCTGCACCTGCCCCTGTCAAGCCTCCATGGTGACTTGACATTTGACCTCGTCGGCCCCCTACCACCCTCTGCCGGTTGTCGCTACATCCTCTCGGCATCCGCCGCTACAGAATTTCCAGCTACCACGCGCAGACCAACGGCATGGTCGAACGGTCATCACCAGCCTCGTGGCCTCCGCCCAACGCAAGAACTGGTCCCAGGCAACCACAGGAAGTTCTCGTTCTCTCTTCCTCGTCACTAGGGGAGAAGTATTGTAACAGTATCCCATAGCGCACGCGTGTATTCTTTTTCTCCCGCTGCAGAGAAAATGTGCGGTTGCAGCCCAAACTATTGTAATTTTATTTTTATTATATTTTTTATCATTCATGTTAATTTTGTATAACATCATAATTCTTTATTCATGTTTTTCCTTTGTTAATATTGTTAATTATGTGATTGCGCTGCAGACCAGCATACACCACCAACTTGGTGCTCACTGCCTAAACAAAGTGGGCATATACAATATAAAATTATTGTTGTTCAAATTTTTATTTTATATATAGTCTATATTTTTTGTTAATAAAATAGCCTTAACTGGACATGAGTTTTCCTCTCTCCAGTCGATCAACTAGCTCTACAAACACTCCCGAGCACCAGCACTTTCATCACTTTCAGATAAATCTGCTGTGACTGTTGCTCGTACCATTATTAACAACATTATTTATTCTTTAACCACCCTTAAGACTCTACTCTCTGATAGTGGTACTGGATTTGTCAACTAATTTCTTGATGCTCTTTGTAAACAATTTCATATTAAAAAGTTCACTGTTCTGCCGTACAGACCCAGTTATAACGGGTAAATCATGCGTCTCAATAGAAAAGTCCTTATTTTGCTTCGCTCATTCGTTCAACCCACAGACACAGTTTGGGATTTATATATGCCACAGGTTATGGCTTCTCTAAGTGCACAAATTCATAAATAAACTTCAGAAACACCTCATTTTGTCATTTTTTGCTCAGATAAACGCCTTCTTTATGACCTATTTTCAGAGTCTCTATCTTAAAGTTACTATTACATCCTTTCAAAAGATTCACCAATGAGTTGCAGAGTCACTTTCACTTTCCAAAGAGGACATGATTGCCTACCATAACAAAGATGCGTCATTTTTCCACCTGAATGTTGGTGACATAGTGTTTTTCCTCGTAAACGTAACGTCATCTAAGCTGCAGTCTAAATTTAATTGCCCTCTCAGAGTAATTGCTAAATTGCACGGGAATAACGTACACGTAAAACTTTTGCATCTTCAGTCCCTAGAGGAGTCAGTAGCTCGTTTAGACTCCCTAAAGAAAGTATCCAAGGGTTTCGATTCTGTTTTAATTCTACTTCACACTACACATGACACCAATTCTGACACTAAATTTCTGCTTCTCCTTGCCCTTATTTTCTCCGCTCCAGGAATGCCACTACCCAATTGCTATGCACCAAGCTGCTCATGTATTATGTATATATATTTTTTGTCTATTGTAGAGTGCATAGTTAAATGTTTCAGTGTATGTATTGTGTCGGTTAGTTGGATTATTCTCATTGCATTTATATGTATATGTTTTTTATTTGTGCCACCCACTTTTATTTATTTATTTACATTTTTGATGTTTCAGTTTCCTGCACAGTAATATCATCTTCCAAGAGTGTTCTCCTTTCATCCGGTGTTTTTCGAAATGGAGACATTTCGTTGGTTGGTGGCCGAGCTGTGTAGGGAGCTAAGATATATAAGTTTATTATTATTATTGCTAGTACTATGTTTATGTACGGTGCGCACATTTGTATAATTGTGGTCTGGCATCCTGAACGTCTATCAACAGCGCGTCTGACCCATTGCGACCCCGCCGACCTGCTTTGACCGCAACCACATCAGTTTGGGCACATCTTTCGAGAGGGCAAGGTCAACTATTCATCGCTCCTTTGTTCCTCTTTTGTGTTTATTGCTAATAAACCCATCACGTCTCCGAAGCCTCTCAATTACCTTGCCACGCTACCCTACAAATCTTACAAGTGGAGGGCACAGAGTTGATGACTATGTTGGAGGGAACACTGTTGATAACTGTGGTGGAGGGTACAGTGTTAATAACTGTGGTGGAGGGTACAGAGTTGATAGCTGTGTTGGAGGGTATACTGTTGAAAACTGTGGTGGAAGGTACAGTGTTAATGACTGTGGTGGAGGGTGCAGTGTTGATGACTGTGTTGAAGGGTACACTGTTGAAAGCTGTGGTGGAGGGTACAGTGTTAATGACTGTGGTGGAGGATAGAGTGTTGATGACTGTGTTGGAGGGTACACTGTTGAAAACTGTGGTGGAGGGTACAGTGTTAATGACTGTGGTGGAGGGTAGGGTGTTGATGACTGTGTTGGAGGGTACACTGTTGTTACTGTTGTGGAGGATACAGTGTTGATGACTGTGGTGGAGGGCAGAGTGTTGATGATTGTGGTGGAGGATACACTGTTTTTCGTTGCTCGTTATTGCAACGTTTTCGTGTTCTGTTAATCAACTTATTCTTTGCTCACGGGGTTACAGAACACTAACTTCTAAAATGAATGTCATTGAAAATATTTCCGTTTTCTATAATTTTAATTAACAAATAATCTTCCCTTGCACCTTTTGTCATATAATAACATCATCCTATCTTCTTGCTTTGACACATACATAATCAAGCACATAAGTAATTCTTATAATTTCTTTCCTTGCTCCTTCTGTTGTGTAGTAACATCATCCTTCCTCCTTGCTTTAATACAAACATAATCAAGCACATAAGTAGTTCTTCTAGGAGCTTATAAAAATATTCATAATCATGGAGCAACACATAATAAAAATAATCACGGAGCAATACATTTTAAAGTAAACACGGAGCAATATATTTTAAAGTAAACACGGAGTAATACATTTAAAGTAATCATGGAGCAACACATTTTAAATCACAAATCCAACATAAAATCAAATCCTAACACTAACATCCTACGGCTGCTTTTAAGACTGCATTAGAAGAGAGCTTCCACTTACCCCAATATCGCAGCCCCATTGGGAGCTGAGTTGGGTGAACCTCCTCCTAGTAAGTTAGGGTGAATCTGCCTTCTAATACAGTCTTTCTTATTTTCAAAATCTTGACAGTTACCTATTCTCTCCAGTCACAGCGTCTGTGAGTTCCTAACTTTCAAAACTTAAGGCTATGTCTCTATATAATTTCACAAAGTTATGTCTCTTTTCCTTTTCATAAATTTTAGTTCTACAACGGCTGGCACCCAACGAATTTTTCCGTGTGCGTTCTTCCAACCATTCGTCAAAGGCACTTGAACTTTCTCTTTCTCCCCTCCATATGGTTTTATGGTCAAGGGGTCTCCCTGGCACCCTCTGTCCCACTTTGTTTATCCACTGTACAACACAGCTCTGTGTGTCGACTCACGACATAACCCCACCTTTAAAATGCACGTCCTCGTGCACCATATTAATGATGTGGACACGCCGCTTAAGTTGACGGTGCAGGATTCGGCATCAATTCATGAGACTCTTGGGTGTCTTCCGGTTGCTTGGATAACCGAGAAGCGTGCCAGCAATCACGCGCCCATTTCAGTCCAACAGCTAGTAACACGAGGAGTAGGGTGACCATCACCGTGATACCCAATCTCGTCCACTCCGGGAATCCCGCGGCAGTGTCCTGTTGCTTCAATATTGGCTGCAGCTGGTCAATGTAGTCGTTTAGGGGTATAAGATCCAATCTATTACAGCTGTGTAGGGTGACATTAATAACATGCATGAGAAATCAATGTTCCCATGTTGTGAAGGGAAGAGGCAGAGAGAAAGGGTATGGCTTGATATCTACTGGTTGCATAAATCCATCCTTGCAAATATATGATAAAAATAGATGGAAACTCCTAAACAATTTGTGTTTTACACAGTTAGGGACAGATTGTTTTTCAAGAAACAATGCTAATTCACAAAAATCAGTATTTTTGTTAGAACTGGTCCCATTGGTGGACAAATCAATAAATCGTCATATTTCCTACATACATTAAAATCATCCATCAGAAAATAATGAGTTCTTGACTCACTAATAACCAAATAATGCTTTGATATATAATGTAACAATAAAGCATCAGTATGTGGAATAGGATATGGTAAATAATCCATTTTAAGATATCAAAAGTGTCAATGGGAACACCTCTGAGGGGAATAAGAGAGTAGAAACTCAATCCATCTAATGTAGTCTTATATACAATACGAATAGCAGCTCTATGTAAACCAAAAAATTCTGGCTCAGGAGGGAACAATAAACCAATAATCTTAACAGAAATATCATCCAATAATTTCAATAACATAGTGATAGTTACAATGTGAGGAGAAACATGGTTTTCCAATATGGTCTGTAACCCAATTCCTAAATTTATATGATCCTCAGAGATAACACATAGCTAATTGTACATGTAGAAAAGTTTCTAATATAAGTACTTCTTGATTTGATTCAGTTGTTGTATTATTTAATTTATTAAATATTTTTTTCAGTCATACTCGTAGTCGTTTCCAGCTTATCTAATGCTTGGTGTACATTTCGTTAAATCACCTAGAGTAACATTCAAATAAGAGAGTGTACATTGCGGACTCTTCTTTCTTCTTCTATAAATTGATTAAGAGATTGCAATTTCTCGTTAATGTGATTTATTTGGTCTTGTGTTGCTGTACCAAAATGAGCATTTGCAATTTATCCAATAATATTTACAACACCCCATGTATGTCTATTTCTCTTGGAATCATTTAAGTTATAACCTAGAATATGGATCAAGTAATCATTCACAGCAAAATGTAACTGCTTAAACTTCGAATCAAATCCAAACACATATCACATAATTAAATCACTTCGCATAATTAAATAACTTGTAAAATCATTATCTTTTACACTATCAAAATTGCGACTAATATTGATTGTAAGGTTTTCAGCTCTTTTAATGGGTTCAGTGATATCATCAATACTTATTTTAAAAGAAATATAATAATAAATTACTAATATACATTTTTATGTATATTCTATAGGTTCTTTATCCTCTTCAATTGAATTTTCTAATGCACTCCCCATTGAATTATTTACTGCATTATCCACTGAATTATCATCTGTATCCTTAGAAAAAACGGAAATAGATCTACGGGTTGAAGGCTTATTCTTGTCTCTTGTTACACCATTGTCATGTATTGGATATACTCCCTTCACATTAGGATTTAAATGTGGTGTAATAAAATCTTCATGTATAACATGTACTCTATCTGTATGTAATGTCTTTATATCGCCAGATCTAATATTTCTTACTTTTATTACTACATCACTCACTTCTTCTAACACTCTGAATAGACCATTGTAGGCTGGTTGTAGTTAAGACGGTAACCCTTTTCTTGGCACTTGTCTTACATATATTCTGTCTCCTATTTCAAATATTATTGTCTTTGCTCTCATATTTTTTCTTTGTAACATTCTTAAGCTTCCTCTAAATATAGTTGGCTTCTTGCATAAACTATTAGCTTTATTTGCCATTTCCTGTTTATAATCATCAATATTATACCATGTTTTCTCTTCTTTCATAATTTCAAAAGGGAAACAAGGCTCCGTAAGATACATTAAGAAAAATGGACTGTCTCGGAGGCTTCTATGAAATGCCGTGTTATGGGCAAAAATAGCTATAGGGAACATTGTGTCCCAAATGCTAACATTAGCCTGCACTAAAGTGCGTAATATCTTCAATACAGTACCATCTCTCTATTACGCCATTTGTTTGTGGAAGGTATGGAGTGGTTGTTATATGTTTAATTTGCAACAACTTAGCTACTCCTTTTAATATTTCATTAACAAATTCTTTACTTAGGTCTGCAACCAAGGTCTTAGTTACTCCTTGCTTACATACCACTGACTCAAAAAATACTTGAGCTACTTCCACAACTGTTCGTTTTAATCGGTTCAGCAATCAAATATCTTGTAAGCACATCAATCAATATTAAACAATATTTATTTTTTTTTTTATGAATTTACTATGGGCCCAAATAAATTCATGTGTACACATTCAAAAGGCATTAGTATATCCGGATAACTTTTCAGTGGTGCTGGAGCGTCCCCCAGGTCGCTTAAAGCGATTATATAGACATGCTTTGCAATAATTCTCAACATCCTTATTCATACCGTACCAGTATGAAAACTTTTGACATCTTGCTAATGTAACTTGCACACCCCCATGCCCTGCAGGTAGCATAGAATGTGCCAGTTTCAAAGCTTGATGTTTATAAGAATTAGGCATTACAATCTGTCTAGTCATTTCACCATAATTATTTTTACTCGATCTATATAAAATATTATTATCCACAATCATTTCTTCTAAATTCAATTTTCCAACTTCCTTTTTGTGCTTACTTAACTCTTTCTTAATTGTGTCGACATCATAACCTTCCTTTAACAATTGTTGCAATTATCCATAATACTCATCTTTATCTTGTAATCTCATAATAATTGTTTCAATAATTCATAATACTCATCTTCATCTCGTAATCTCACAATAATTATTCTAGATTCCATTCTAGATACATATCTGCTTTTTCTTCTGTTACTACACATATATTTTCATTTTCCAATAACTCATTAATATCATCATTACCTTCTAGGCTATCCTTGTGATGCCTTAACAGTCAGCTACCTTATTTTCCTTACCGGGGATATATTCCACTTTAATATCATAATCAGCTACTAATAATTGCCATCTAGCAAATTTACTGTTCGCATTAGAGGTATATAATAAGCATACCACGGGTCGGTGATCAGTGTGAACCAATATAAGAAATCTTAGACATAATGTCCTGTTTATTTTCAGACCATACACAAATGCTAGTGCTTCTTTTTCAACAGTTCTATAATTAATCTCAGCCTTATTTAATTTTCTGCCAAAAAACGTAAGTGGTCTCAGATTATCATATTCATCCCTTTGTCGTAGAACACCATCAATTGCAATATTAGAAGCATCCGTGGTAACATAAAATGTTATTTTAAAAATCAGGAAAAAAAGTGTTATTTGCTCTGAAAATACTCTTTTGAGTTTAACAAATGCTTGTTTAGCTTCATTATTCCATTCTATGTATTTATATATTTTTTTTTTCTTTCGTCCTGTGACCTTCTGTAAGTTTATTTAAGGGAGCTGCCATCCCAGCATAACCTTGTATGATTTTTCTATAGTTAGTCACCCCCAGAATGACTATAATTTTTTTACTGTTTTGGGTGTGGACATCTTATTTACTGCTTCTATTATATTTGGCTGAGGTTTTAATCCCTCTGCGGAGATGATATGTCCTAAATATTTTAAACTTGTCGTAAAGAAAGTGTATTTCCCTAAATTCACTTTTAATTTTGATTCCTGGAGTCTAAGGAATATCCTTTCAAGATTATCTATATTATCCATCAAATCTGTACCTTGAATTATAATGTCATCTAAGTATACATGTGTATATGGCCTGTCAAGCCTATTAATACTTGATTTATTATTCTACAGAACGACATTGGGCTATCTTTCAAACCCATTGGCAAGACATTATGTTCGTATAACCTTTCAGGTGTTACAAAGGCAGTTAAGGCTTTACTGTCTTTTGTAAGAGGAATTTGATGAAAACCTTGCTTTAAATCTAAACATGACAATATTTTTCCCTTACCTAAGTTATGAAGAATATTATTTATATTAGGTAGGGGGTACGAATCATTCATTACATGAGTATTTATATTCCTGAAATTTATATAAAGCCTTAATTTTCCATCCTTTTTTATTACTGGTACCAAAGGTGACTGAAAAGACGATCTTGAAGGTCTTATTATTCCATGTTTTTCCATTATTTTAATTTGTTCTTTTACCTTTTCATGGTAACAAACTGGAACAGGGTATGGTTTTCTAGGTTTAGGGGTTGACTCTAGTTTGATAGTATGATAATAAAATGGAATTACACTTGGAGAATCATCATCGTTTGCAAGGACTGATGGATATTTCATAATAAGTCACTTTAGGATCTTATTTCCATTACTTTTTACAGGAAACATGTCATCTATTGTCTGAAAAAGACAATTTTGTTGTTCCTCCTTAATTATTTCTGTTATGGTATTCACATTATAACACTGATCAACTGGCAAATATTCCTTATTACATGGGTGAACAAATCCTAAGGTTCTCCTTGGTTCTCGCTCAATTTTCTCATTAGTCACATTCATATACTGTATAATGAATCTAGATTTTTAATTTTCTCTATCAGATTCTAATTTCTCTATCCCCGGACATAATGTGTGAGATCCAGCATTTCCTACTACTGGCTCAAAATAGCTATATCATAATCCACTAGACGGGTCTCTAGTACAATAAAACTTTTATTTTCTCAAAAATAGTTGTATAATAATCCACTAAACTGGTTTCCAGTTCTATAAAACTTATATTTTCTCCTAATACTGTTGCATCGGCTACAGAACACTTGCATTTACTATTCTCTATAATCTCTTTTCGTGGCGTTTTTATTTGCTTTCGGTATATGCAGTGCATGTTCTAATGGTATTTCAACTGCATTTAATTATTTCTTTCAATATAGAGTTTCAGTGGGTTAGTCTGAAATTTCACATCGTACCTTTTCATAAAATGCCAGCCTAATATCAATTGTGAAGTTAATTCTCTTTCTTCATTAATAATCAATTCATTAATATAATTTCTTCCCCCTATTTCTAGTGTTAATCTTGTTTTTCCTGCAGTGTTCATAACATTTCCACTTGCGTTACGGATTGTGGTTAAATCTTGAATTATTTTAATTTCTCCTAATGCTCTCGCTAATTCAGCTCCTATTATAGAGACTCCTGCTCTAGTATCAATTAATGCTAATTGCTCCTTACCAATTTTATCTCCTAGTTTCACTTAAATAAATACGTGGCCTGATTGTCCATTCACTGCTCCTATAACTACCATAGATGAATCGGCACCTAGAATTATGACCAAATCGATGACATCTGTGGCTCGACAGTGTTGTGTGTTGTGACTGATTATCTCACATCTCTGACAATGAGTCTCATTTCTTCCTGTTGGTATCTGATAGACAGGCGTTTCCTGTGAGGTGATGGAATTTACTGGAATACCCTTACTCAATTCTTTCCTTATTGCAACATCTGTAAGCTGAGGGCTTGGATGTGAGGCTACATAATTTATTGCCTTTTAATAGACAGTCAAAGGAATTTTCATATCAGCTTCTGTTAAAATGTTTGAGAAGTCTTTGGGTAATGCATTTATAATAATGGAAACAAACATATCACTATAAACTTCCTTTCCTGTAGGCTTAAGTGATTCTAACTGCTCAACAATGCCTTCAATTCTGAATTAGAGTTCAGTTAATGTCTCTTTCGATCAACGAGTAACAGATGACAACTCGTGCATAAGGCTTGGTTCACTGCCTCCACAAAATACGGTAATCCGATAATCTTATTAAAAGTCTTCCTTTCATTATCTGTAATTTCCTCTACAATATCATCTTTACTAAAATAGGTGCTGGTGCTGCCAAGTGATTGTGCTTGAGCCATTTCTCTAAGGTTTTCTTGCAACACAAGATCAAAAGTTAGTGGTTTTATTCTCTGAACCTCAATATTTTTTTTTTTTAAACTACTTGGTTTTAACAATCCAGGATTAATGCGTCTCATATAAATCACAAAGAATCATACAATTTCAAACTAGGTTGAAATTGCAAAGAAAATGTTTTTTCTTTTTGTCTTCAATTTCACGATTGCTTGCAATCTATTAATCCATCTAACAATTTATACAATGTTGCAAAATCAATCTAACAATGTATGCAATGTTGCAATTTCTGCAATGTTGAAGTTTCTGCAATGGTGCAATTTCTGCAATGTTGCAAATTCTGCACTATAGCAATTCCTGCAATGTTACAATTTCTGCAATGTTGCAATATCTACAATGTTGCAATGCTACAATATAATCAATATTGCACTATATGCAATGCTGCAATATAATCAATGTTACAATATATTCAATGTTGCAATATCATCAATGTTGCAATAAATCCCACCGCTGCCACCAATTTCGTTGCTCGTTATTGCAACGTTTTCGTGTTCTGTTAATCAACTTATTCTTTGGTCACGGGGTTACAGAACACTAACCTTTAAAATGATTGTCATTGAAAATCTTTCCGTTTTCTATAATTTTAATTAACAAATAATCTTCCCTTGCACCTTTTGTCATATAATAACATCATCCTATCTTCTTGCTTTGGCACATACATAATCAAGCACATAAGTAATTCTTCTAATTTCTTTCCTTGCTCCTTCTGTTGTGTAGTAACATCATCCTTCCTCCTTGCTTTAATACAAACATAATCAAGCACATAAGTAGTTCTTCTAGGAGCTTATAAAAATGTTCATAATCATGGAGCAACACATAATAAAAATAATCACGGAGCAATACATTTTAAAGTAAACACGGAGCAATACATTTTAAAGTAAACACGGAGTAATACATTTAAAGTAATCATGGAGCAATACATTTTAAATCACAAATCCTACATAAAATCAAATCCTAACACTAACATCCTACGGCTGCTTTTAAGACTGCATTAGAAGAGAGCTTCCACTTACCCCAATATCCCAGCCCCATTGGGAGCTGAGTTGGGTGAACCTCCTCCTAGTAAGTTAGGGTGAATCTGCCTTCTAATACAGCCTTTCTTATTTTCAAAATCTTGACAGTTACCTATTCTCTCCAGTCACAGCGTCTGTGAGTTCCTAACTTTCAAAACTTAAGGCTATGTCTCTATATAATTTCACAAAGTTATGTCTTTTTTCCTTTTCATAAATGTTAGTTCTACAACGGCTGGCAACCAACGAATTTTCCCGTGTGCGTTCTTCCAACCGTTCGTCAAAGGCACTTGAACTTTCTCTTTCTCCCCTCCATCTGGTTTTATGGTCAAGGGGTCTCCTTGGTACCCTCTGTCCCACTCTGTTTATCCACTGTACAACACAGCTCTGTGTGTCGACTCACGATATGTTGAATACTGTGGTGGAGGATAGAGTGTTATTGACTGTGGTGGAGGGGAGAGTGTTGATGTCTGTGGTGGAGGGTACACTGTTGCTTAATGTGGTGGAGGATACAGTGTTAATGACTGTGGTGGAGGGTACAGTGTTGATAACTATGGTGGAGAGTACAGTGTTGATGACTGTGGTGGAAGGTACAGTGTTACTGACTGGTGGAGGGTACAGTGTTGATGACTGTGGTGGAGGATACATTGTTGATGACTGTGGTGAAGGATACAGTGTTGATGACTGTGGTGGAGGGTACAGTGTTGATGACTGTGGTGGAGGGTATAGTGCTGATGACTGTGGTGGAGGGTACAGTGTTGATGACTATAGTGGAGGGTACAGTGTTGATGACTGTGGTAGTGGGTACACTGTTGATGACTGTGGTGGAGGTTACAGTGTTGTTGACTGTGGTGTAGGGTACAGTGTTGATGACTTTTTTGGAGGATACACTATTGATGACTGTGGTGGAGGATACACTGTTGATGACAGTGGTGGAGGGTACAGTGTTGATGAGTGTGATGAAGGATACACTATTGATGACTGTGGTGAAGGGTACACTGTTGATGACAGTGGTAGCGGGTACAGTGTTGATGACTGTGTAGGTGGGTACTCTTTTGATGACTGTGGTGGAGGGTACAGTGTTGATGATTGTGGTAGAGGAGACACTATTGATGACTGTGGTGGAGGATACACTGTTGATGACAGTGGTGGAGGGTACAGTGTTGATGACTGTGGTGGAGGGTACAGTGACAGTGTTGATGACTGTGGTGGAGGATACAGTGTTGATGACACGGATGGAGGGTACAGAGTTTATGACTGTGGTGGAGGATACAGTTTTGATGACTGTGGTGGAGGGTACAGTATTGATGACTAGTGGAGGGTACAGTGACAGTGTTGATGACTGTGGTGGAGGATACAGTGTTGATGACATGGATGGAGGGTACAGTGTTGATGATTGTGGTGGAGGATACAGTGTTGATGACATGGATGGAGGGTACAGAGTTGATGACTGTGGTCGAGAGTACAGTGTTGATGACTGTGTATGAGGGAACAGAGTTGATGACTGTGGTGGAGGGTACAGAGTTGTCAAGGGGTTTTGTTTCTTTTCATCTTATCAATTTTTTGCAGAACGTCATTTTCTACGATGAGTATATCATTTAAGAAGTTTTCGGTCTTTCTAGTCTCAAGTGGTTGAAACGATGAACGATTCTCTTCTGTAAATACGGATGCAAAAAAGTTATTAAGGATTGTAGCCATCTCATTTTCGTAATTTGTGTGATTTCCTTGTCCTTTAGTAAGTGGACCGATATTACAGGTAAGGGCTTTTTTACCCTTATCAAAACTATAAAATTCTTTAGGATTAGATTTACATGATTTCGCTATATATTCTTCAAGGTTTTTCTTGCTACGCTTTATCAATCTCTTAGTTTCGCGACGAACTCTGTCAAACTCTACTCTGTCATCTTGGTTGTTAGTTGATATGTACTTATTGTAAGCGTGTTTTTTGAGAGAGGGGCTGTTTTTATCTCTTCGTTCCACCATTTTGGTTTGTTCTTCCTTGCTGAACGTCTGTAACGATACGGTACACATACGTTTATAGCTTCGTTCAGTTTTGTGATAAAGGCCTCCCATGCCTTATCAATATCTGACTCAGACAACAGTTCACTCCAGTCAGTGTCTTCTAGAATTGTTCGCATTCTGATGAAATTCGCCCTTTGGTAATTTGGTACCTTCTCCTTACTGTCTTTTAATTTTGTTTTCTTCATTTTCAAGTTGAACGTGATTATCCGATGGTCATTAGAGCTGAAAACTGGGTCAACATTTACGTTGCTGACTAGATTTTTACTTGTTGAAAAAATGAGATCAAGGGTATTTAAGTCTCGCGTCGGTTCGTGAACGTGTTGGTGTAATTCACTCTCTAACAAATTCGTGAACAGGTAGTGTACTGTATGAGATCTTAACGGATTTCCCCATCTCGTTACTGGCAAGTTAAAATCACCCATAATAATTGTCTCGCTTTGACTAATTGTTTCGGAGATTGATTCGAATAGCAAACGGTCCATTTCAGCGGGGCGCCCCGGTGATCTGTAGATCAATCCAAGTATTTTTCTGCTTGAGTTATTCTTTAATTCGATAAAAATTGTGTCCACACCGTTGATGGGTTCTATTTTAATGGAGATCGAATGGAGCGAGCTGTGAATATATAGGATTACACCACCGCCAATTCTGTTATCTCTTTCACAGTTAAAGATTCTATAACCGGATAACTGAAATTCTGCTATTTTATCTCTATTCGATGTGTCTAACCATGATTCTGTGACTTCTATGATGTGGTACTGATCCATCGCGGCGAGAGCTTCAAGATCTGTGAGTTTATTTCTGATGCCGCGAGCATTTACATAACAATCTTTAATATTTGAATCAGCAATGACATTAGTATTTGGATCAGCGGTGACATTAGTATTTGGATCAGCTGAGACATTAGTATTTGGATCAGCGGTGGCATTACAGGGAGTAACTAGAATGTCGTTGTTGTTCTCGTCCGCTCGGCGTTTTTTGACCAATAGAGAAAAATTTGGTCACTGAAAAGTCTGCCCAAGCGTGCATCCCAACGCTGTTTAGGCGCAGTCCATCGTACTGGAACAGAAGTGGTTTATTATAAAAGTCATCCCACAGGTTTACAAAGTCAACACCTTCCTGTGAACAGAGAAAATCAAATCTGTTGTTAATGGTGAGCGCCTTGCCATAGAACCTCCCGTCAGCATTCATCCTGGGAAGAATGCCAGAAATAACAATGTTACTAATCTTTGTCTTGAACTGGCGGATCTTCTTCCTGTACTTCTCCAGCAACTCCTCAAGTCTTGTGGATGATATATCGTTCGTTTCTGAGTTGTTGATAAAAAGAGTGTTATCTTCTGCGTCGCTAGTGACCTCTCCGCATACATCTGTTATGTCGTCAAGCCAGGCTCCTGGAATACAGTAACGCTTCCTATTATTTGGGGCACGGCCACTGAACTCAATCAGCTGTCCACGTAGGATGGAGTCACTCACCAACCTTGTCTCTCCAATTTCCTCCTGTGTCGAACCAATCACCTGGTATTCTAGGGATTCTAGCAGCATCCCTAGGTGCCCTCCAGATATATGAGTCTTGAGAGGAGGAGGGGGTGGAGGAGGAGGAAGAGGAGGAGTAGGAGGAGGAGGAGGAGGAGGAGGGGGAGGAGAAAGAGGAGGAGGAAGAAAAAAATTAAATGAATGAGTAAACAAGTATATAGATGATAGTAATAATAATAATAATAGTAATAACATTAATAACAATAATGATAATAGTAACAATAGTAATAACAATAATAACAATAATAATAATAATTATAATATTAATAAAAATTAAAATAATAATAATAATAATAATAATAATAATAATAATAATAATAATAATAATAACAATAATAGGAGTAATAATAATAATAAAAATAATGGTACAAAATAAATAAGTAAATAGATATTAGCTCAGTCTATCGATCCTGATTTGGATGTCTCAACAAGGGGAAAAAAATAATGCACAGGCACATAACAGTAACACAATCAAGTGTGAACAAAGGCAAGGATGAACATAAATACTTAGTTATAGACATACTCATGATACACAGTGAGAGAGAGAGAGAGAGAGAGAGAGAGAGAGAGAGAGAGAGAGAGAGAGAGAGAGAGAGAGAGAGAGAGAGAGAGAGAGAGAGAGAGAGGGGGGGGGGTGACGTCAAGTGTGTTTGCTGCACTTTACATAAACAAACACTGCCCACAACCTTCTTCTTTCTCTCCTCCTCCTCCTCCTCTCCATCCTCCATCTCCTCCCCCTCCTCCTCCTCCTCCTTCTCATTTTCTTTCTCTTCCTCCTCCTTCTCCTCCTCATCATCATCGTAATTCCAATCCTCACACCTTCAAATTTCTCTTTATTTTAGGCAAATGTTTGAATGTTTCAAGTGGTGTGAGGGGGTGAGGGTTGAAGGGGTGATTAGGGTGATGGGCTGTGTGTTTGTGTGCGTCTGTGTGTGTGTGTGTGTGTGTGTGTGTGTGTGTGTGTGTGTGTGTGTGTGTGTGTGTATGTGTGTTTGTGTGTGTGTGTGTGTGTGTGTGTGTGTGTGTGTGTGTGTGTGTGTGTGTGTGTGTGTGTGTGTGTGTGTGTGTGTGTGTGAAAAAAAAAAAAAATTAACGGTTTAATTTTATTTACTTTCTAGCGGCAGCCAGTTAGGCTGAAATTCTAGACATATTTACACAGACAAATTTACATAAGTATCCCATGAATTTTTCCCCCCCCATTTTCTATGCTACTCGGGGTGACACGCCACCCCTTGGCAACCGTGAGGTGCCGACAACCCCTGTTTAACAGCGGCCCGAATAGTGATAAGGGACACTGCCGTATATTTTTTTTTATGGGAGATTTGTTTTCTCCCCCCTGAAAGCGGGTCACAAACCCTATCTGAGAGCAGGTACCTCATTACTGTTTGGTGAACAGGGACCACACACTTATAAGAGACTTGGTCCATATGTCTCCTACCCAGCGCGGGGATCGAGCCCGCGACCTCTCGCTTGTGAGGCGAGCGTCCTAACCATTAGACCACCAGGTAGGTGTGTGTGTGTGTGTGTGTGTGTGTGTGTGTGTGTGTGTGTGTGTGTGTGTGTGTGTGTGTGTGTGTGTGTGTGTGTATTAAGGGCCCATTACAAACGTATCTGCAATGATTACAAAAACATAATTATATTTTAATGTTGTAATAATAGTATAATTTTGAAATCAATCCCAAAGCTGGATGAAGGATTTTTGTTCATTACAATACAAATTTTCTGTTTAATCTGTTAGTTGTCTCATATCGTTTATTTTATTTTTCTATATATCATTTACTGTTGCCGCCAGTAGGCATTTCTTTATGGAGGCACAGATGGACTTGCCTCTTTCATGTTATTTGGCGTAGGTTTTCAGATTTTTTATAGTAACGCCTCGAATGTTTACGTTCTCTCTTGAATATCTTGAGACCAAGAGAGGCTAATCACTGCTAAAGCCTCGAATGCATATAACGTTGTAAGTTCCGTCTGAGGACAGTATGGGGGCAATTTGGGTAGTCTTTGGCCACTCAGCGGTAATCCCAAAGAATGGAAAGTGGTCAGCAAATAACGGGGAATCAAACCCGGGATCCTAGGCTCAATTACACGAGCGCTAGACCACTGTACCACCGTCTCCCCAAGTAGATTAGTTTGTTTGTATCGTTATTGTATATGCTTACGTGTTTGCTAGTAAAACACATACATACACACACACACACACACACACACACACACACACACACACACACACACACACACAACACACACATACACACACATACACACACATCATTGTATACAGGAATTAAAATACATACATATATAGTGTATGTTTAGGTGTTTGCTAGTAACACACACACACACACACACACACACACACACACACACACACACACACACACACACACACACACACACACACACACACACACAAATACACACACACACACACACACACACACACACACACACACACATACACACACACACACACACACCACAGCCAACACAGTAAAGTTACTTAAAGCAAAAGAAAGTAAATTCAAGAGCTATAAACAATAAAAACCGAGTGGGCGGACGAGTCGACTTCACTGGCTGGGCTGCGAGGAGGGAGAGCTATGGGTGCTAATTCATGTCTGTTAATCCCTTCCGGACCACCACCTTCCCGCCAACACAGCTGCACTTTCACCTACCACCCTCAGCTGTACTTCTACCCAGTAACTACAGCTGCTCATCCACATATTACCTTGTGGGTGATATGTGGTCTCCTAGAGGAGGCATCTAGCCCAACATGTGAAGGCGATGCCATCTAACCAGGCTCGAGTCCATACCCGGCCTCCAAATTGCTACAACACCGTTACCAGACACCACCGGGGTGGACAAGGTCATGAAATGGACCTGACTTGACCCACGACATACCACCAACTATCACTATGCTAACAATTTGTCTGAATAGTCTCTTGTAAAATTGAAGTCTTCCACTCCTCACATTAAGAATTAAAAAATGTAAAATGTATATTTGTGTAGGTTAATGTACTGCGGTCTCATTCATATACATACTAACTTAATGTATTTATTATGTTACATTACACTAACCGGCATTTCGTGTTCCCGCGCGCCTCACCCATGTACGGACAGTCTGTTCCCCGCCTTGCTCCTAGGGACATTCGCCCACTTTGACTCTCCAATTAAAGGACCTATATTATTACTCCAGTCTTTCCGTCGTCCTCACCTTATCTTTAAGGACGTTAGTTAAGCAACCTACATAGCGCAGTGAAATGGAGGAGAGCAGTGTACGACCTACGAGGAGGCGAGGCATCATCTTGGCGGGAGTTACCAGGGACGCGGGCCGGCCATAGCATCAAGCAACATAGCCAGCTACCAACGTGTGACTCCCAGCAGTGTGTGCAGTGCAGTGATTTTACGTGTGCAGTGACCAGTGTTGTGCAGTGTTTTGTGGCAGTATACAGTAGTGTATACGGTGAAGGAAGGTCTCGGTGAAGCATTCTGGGGAGCGCAGCGCGTCGCACCTCCTCTTGCTTTGGAGTCACGGTGGGCACTAGGGGGTACTGCCTCGAGGCTAGCGTCCGCCTCACCGGCCCCCGTATGTGTTATGTTACATTACACTAACCGGCATTTCGTGTTCCCGCGCGCCTCACCCATGTACGGACAGTCTGTTCCCCGCCTTGCTCCTAGGGACATTCGCCCACTTTGACTCTCCAATTAAAGGACCTATATTATTACTCCAGTCTTTCCGTCGTCCTCACCTTATCTTTAAGGACGTTAGTTAAGCAACCTACATAGCGCAGTGAAATGGAGGAGAGCAGTGTACGACCTACGAGGAGGCGAAGCATCATCTTGGCGGGAGTTACCAGGGACGCGGGCCGGCCATAGCATCAAGCAACATAGCCAGCTACCAACGTGTGACTCCCAGCAGTGTGTGCAGTGCAGTGATTTTACGTGTGCAGTGACCAGTGTTGTGCAGTGTTTTGTGGCAGTATACAGTAGTGTATACGGTGAAGGAAGGTCTCGGTGAAGCATTCTGGGGAGCGCAGCGCGTCGCACCTCCTCTTGCTTTGGAGTCACGGTGGGCACTAGGGGGTACTGCCTCGAGGCTAGCGTCCGCCTCACCGGCCCCCGTAACCTCCCTACCCCACCATCACCCGCCACACTGCCAAACACCACCACAGCCGTCACTGTTTCTACCTGCATACACCTTTTACATACAGACTCACATGAGCATTTATACAGCACACTTCACTCTTACGTGTCAGAGACTGAGTGACGTATTATGCCGAACCAAAAGAAGAAAAATACCTCTCATAAACCAGAGGAGGAATCTTCTGCTCACGACTGGTCTTCCCCGCCCAGACTCGACTCACCTTCGCAGCAACCACCAATGGATCTCTACGCTTTTTTTCAACTTCATGAAGGAGAGAGATGATGTTACACGTGTTGAAAGCGAAGAGGAAGCAGCACGGATACGCGCTGAACCAGAACAGAAGAACGCATGCGAGTTGAACATGAGGAAGAGGCAGCACGTTATCGGGCGGAAATGGCAGAACAAAAACGCGAGGATGCAGCACGTTTTGAGGCTTTGTTGGCAACACTGACCTCTCCACACGTTCCTTTGCACTCTGCCTCCCCGTCTGCGTCTTCAGGTCTCACTTCGTCTTCACCTGGTCAAGGGAACGTGTTGCCGAAACCCGTTGGAGCCCCGTCAGCACCCAAGGCTGCTGTTCAGCCGCCACCAGTACTCTCCACTGATATCACCTTCCAGTATTTCAGGGAGTGGAGAAGACGTTGGATGGGCTACGCCACTGTGGTTGACTTGGCCGGCCAACCTCAACCAAAACAGCTCATCCAACTGAGGATGTGCCTCTCCCTTGAGACTCAGAGAGTGCTAGAGCACACGTTGCTGGTGCCTCCAGACTCTACTTCTTCCGTCGACGAGGTACTCTGCGCCCTTCAGCAGCACATTAAGGACTCAAATAATGAGGCTCTACGACGGCGGGCATTCACTGGTTGCAAGCAAGCATCTGGTGAATCCTTTCAGACTTCTTTGTGAGATTGAAAAGTCTCTCAGAAGAAATAGATGTCTGCAAAGCCAACAACAATGAATGTCAGGAGGCATGGATCAAACACGGTATCCTAACTGGGGTCAACGACGAGGAGGTGGTCCAGAAGATCATCGCCCTCGACGCCTCCTCCACCCTTACGGACGTCGTAATGTTATTTCGTGCACATGGGGCCACCAGGTCAGCTGCTACTGCCTTGAGAGCCCCGCATGCTGCCAGTGCAGTTTCTCAGTATAAAAAGGGGAAAAAGGCAGCCAACAAGAACAAAGCAGAGACACAGAGGGTTGCCCTTACGTCAGCATCCCCATGCAAAGACTGTGGTAAGCACCAGCACGGCCTCAAAGGATGTCCCGCCTCAACAGCAACATGTATTGGTTGTGGCAAGACAGGCCACTGGTCACACACCGAGAAATGCCCAGCAAGGAGTTCTCAGTACAATGCATATAGCGGGTACGATCACTTCGAGAAGTTCTGCAAGTCTTCGAAGCTTAAGAAAGCCCCAAAACCCAAGAATCCGGGGCCAACTGGGAACAATCGCTCTACCTTTCATGTAGTGCGAGTTCGGTTATCTCTACAAGTCTCAGAAACTTCGGAGCATCACGCTAGCGGCATACGGAGACTCCAGTCATCTGCACGTGAGAGACCCAAGCCCTCATCTACTATCACCGTCGTCGTAACACACGGTGGTGGGTCAGGCAGTATTGAGGTGATACCTGACACCGGAGCTGACACTACGGTAATAGGTCCACAGCACCTCAAGTACTTGGACCTCACTAGGCGAACTCGATCCTCCTCCAACGTTGGACTACTACAACGCTAATGGGTCCAAGATGCCTGCTGCTTTGGGTTCTTTCAAGGCGAAGATGACCTATGGCACGCTGTCATGCACGGGATGGATTGACGTCCAAGGCTCCTTAAGCACACCCCTGTTGTCTTGGGAACACTGTAAGACCTTGGGCATCGTACCAATAAACTTCCCTACGCAATTCAAGACTTCTAAGGGGATCATCAACAGGGTCGGGGAGTCACCAGATGTCACAAAAGAGGGAGCTACACAAGGTGAGCATACAGACGCTGCAGCTGCTTTACCTCAAGTTGCAGCCCCTCCACATCCACAAGCTGCAACCCCACCACTTCCATTGCTGAGCACCACTTTTCCTGAGTCTGCCAAGGACTACTTCCTTCGGGAGTACTCGGACGTATTGATGAAGAAGGCCGACTTGCAGGATGCACCTCTTAAGTCGATGTCAGACCCATCTATGCGGATACACTTAAAGGAGGACGCACAGCCTTTCGCCATACATACCTCACGGCTCATCCCCTTAGTCTACCAGGATCAGGTGAGGAACTCGAGTCAATGGTGTCTCAAGGTATCATCGCCCCGGTTGGAGACGACCCATCTCCATGGTGTCACCCGATGGTAGTCGTACCAAAGGCCAGTGGGGATGTTCGCATAACAACCGACTTGTCCAAGCTCAACGACCAAGTGTCCCGTCCGGCCCACCCATCTCCTACACCGTTTGCAGCGATACGCAGTGTCCACCCGGGGGCTCAGTTCTTTACAACTGTGGATGCACTGTATAGCTTTTGGCAGCTTCAACTGGCTGAACAAGATCAGTCATTGACGACATTCATCACTCCTTACGGACGCTTTCGCTACCTTAGGGGTCCCATGGGTTTTGCGGCTACTGAAGACGCCTTCTGCAGAAGAGGTGACATCGCGTTTCAAGGAGTACTAAATTGTGTCAAAGTCGTCGATGATATCCTCTTGTATGACGATGATTATTTGACAGACCTTCATCGTGTCAACGACGTACTTGCCAGATGCCGAGCCTTTGGAATAACCATCAATGCCGAGAAGTTCGTCCTTGCTGCACCAGATGTCTCCTTCTGCGGCTACCAGTTGTCTCACAAGGGCATCGCAGCAGACCCCGAAAAAGTCCGAGCCATCACGGATTTCGCCAAACCGGCCAACTTAACGGATCTACGTTCGTTTATGGGGCTGGTGAATCAGCTCACAGAATTCTCACCAGATATCTCAGGCGCTGCAGTACCTCTCCGTCAATTGATGAGCCCAAGAAAAGCTTTCCTGTGGAACCCTGATCACGACCTGGCCTTCAAGGTCAAGGAGGCTTTGTCTTGTCCACCTGCCCTCGCCACATTTGATCCAGCTCTCCCAACTGTCCTTCAGACAGACGCGTCTCGCCTGTACGGTCTGGGATACGACCTGCTTCAAGATCATGGCGGAGGAAAGCTTCACCAATCCAATGCGGTTCTTGATTTTTGACTGATGCAGAGACCCGCTATGCGACAATAGAACTCGAGTTGCTAGCTGCAGTATGAGCCATGTTCAAGAGTAAGTTTTACCTCATGGTGCTTCAGCGCTTCGATCTTGTCACAGATCATCGCCCCTTAGTTCCCATCCTTAACAACTACTCACTCGATGCCATTGACAACCCTCGTCTGCATTTATCTTTACTGCTACCTGGCGGCCTGGCAAGAAGCTCAGCATCCCATACGCCCTCTCGTGCTCTCCGGTGAGTAAGCCTACGCGGGAAGACAGTGTTTTGGATGCTGAGATCAGCTTGTCCGTCAGAAGCATTGTCACCCTACAAGCGATAGAATCTTTCACCACTGCAGAAGAGCCGGCCTTTCCAGATCAGCTTGTGAACAGAGACCTGACGCTGGAAGACCTTCGACGTGCGGCCCTTGATGACGCTACTTATGCGGAGCTGTTTTGTTGTGTGAAAGAAGGGTTCCCCAACGATCGCTACGCTTTGCCTAATGCCCTGCTTCCCTATCGGAAGCTAAGAGAAGACTTATATTGTGACGACGTCCTCGTGTTGTATGGTGCTCGAATCGTAGTTCCAGTATCCCTTCGCCGCCACGTCTTGAGTCGCCTACATGACAGTCACCGTGGAGCCGAGGCCACTAAACGTCGAGCACGGCAGGTGGTGTACTTGCCGGGCATGAATTCAGACATCGTTAACACCGTTCGTGCCTGTGAGCCATGCCAAATCCTGCAACCAAGCCAACAACGTGAGCCTCTGCGCTGCGACGACAACTCATCCAGGCCGTTCGAATCAGTGTCGGCTGATTTTTTCATGACAGCTGGAAAGAACTTTCTTGTTGTCGCCGATCGCCTTTCCAGATGACCTGTTGTTGTCTCCTGCGGAACCGACACCACATCATCGCATCATTCGTCACTTCAAGCGAATCTTCCGTGACTTGGGCGTCCCGGTTCGTCTCCGTACCGATGGAGGCCCACAGTTTGCTAGCCGGGAATTCGCCGAATTCTTGGAGCAGTGGGGAGCTCGCCACGACATGTCAACGCCCTATAACCCACAGTCCAACGGCCACGCCGAGTCTGAAGTTAAGACCGTCAAACATCTCATTCAGAAGATGGCCCCGTCAGGAAACCTGGACTGTGAGGCGTTCGACAGGGGCCTTCTGGAGCTCCGCAACATTCCCAACCATGCCGGTCGTTTCACAGCCCAGTTTTTGTACGGCCATCCCCTCCGTTTTTGTGTTCCAGCACACGCCAGGGCGTTTCAGAAGGAGTGGCAAGCTAGAGCTGAGAGCTGTGACCGCCGGGCAGCTGCCCGTCATCATGATGCTACAGCTCGGTATGACGCCCACGCCAAGCCTCTCCTACCGCTGGCACTGGACATTCAGGCTCGACTTCAGGACCCGACGACAAAGTGATGGGACATGGTCGGCACCGTCATGAGTGTTGGCAGGGCCCGTATCCACAAAAATTCTTAAAGTTGGACTTAAAGTTGCACTTAGCGCGAGGAAAATTAAGTGAAACTTAAGATTGGACTTAAGTTTTAATCCTAAGTCTAAGAAGTAGCCCAGTATGAAAAAGTAACCTAGCAAAACATACATTTTTTTAAACAGCGGAATTCCAGTTTATCAATGAATAAATATTGAATATTACTAGACAAAACATGGAAAGTGATGATTTACGTAAGGAATATTGGCATTATAAGCTTGCGTCTAAAGTTTAATACGGTTTTTATATTTACCGCGCAAGGCGACACCCTTTCGTTTTTATGTTTACATTATGAGCACTACGCGCTATGTTTAAAGCACTCTAAACGTGAAGATGAACTCCGCAGAGCAAGCTCCTTTCAACAAAAGGAAGCGCTCTTCCAACTGGAAGGAGGAAGAAACCCTTTTAATGGTTGAGATGGTTGGTGACAACTAATCGATTATTAAGGGTAAGTTCAGCAGCACCCTTACTTATAAGGACAAGAAGGCAAGCTGGACTGATGTGACTGCCCGGCTCAACTCTACCTTCAACCTGTGCAGAACACAGGTTGAAGTTGAAAAGAAATGGCAGAATGTAAAAGCAACTGCTCTCAAGAATTCTGCCACAGTGAGACGGGAATTAAATAAGACAGGTTAGTAGCAATGAAAAAGTTGATTCCTCCTAAAGAATGTAATTGTAATCTTATCTTGGAAATTTTTTGGGAAAATCTTAACCCTCTTGGAAAACAAATTTAAATAATGACCTAACCGAGCATAATAGATTGTGGTCACTCAACTATAATTTTAGAACTAAATCTAACCTCATGGCGCATCCACCCAAGTGATGATGTTATTGTTTCACTTTGTATGGAAAACCTGTTTTGTATATCTTACTTATCTATATGCTCTCCAAATGTTAAATGTTAGCTTTAATGCATTTCTAAGGTAAGACAAATAGATTCTTTAGTTTTGGAGATATTTGATGGTTAGTTTATGAAATATTAAGCTATTACTGTACTGTGAAAAAATGAATGGCAACTCTGAATAAAATATACAGTTGGCCACAATCCGACCTTTAAATACCTTTTTATTCCGTGGTACAGGTGGTGGCAATCCTGTCACAATAACCTTAAATGCTGTAAGTGAAGCAGCATTACGGGTTTTGGGGGAAGACCAAGTTGTGGTGGACGGTGTTCCCACACAGACCCGTATGGACAGCAGTTACTGGCATGCAAGGTAAGCTGGCCAAACTAATGAAGACAGTTTCAGTAAGTACTATTTATGCTTTGTAGCACAATTATACAACATTATATTTATGACTGTTATGACAAAAGTAATGTTGGGAAATGTTCTGTTAGTGGAAAGTGTCTACGCTTAACCTCCTATGGCTTGTACCATTATAGTGCTATCTTATGTTAATAGTTGTTATGACCGAAGTAATGAGGCAAATCATTTGTTGGTGATTAGTGTCTAATGCAGGATTGATAGGTTCAACTGGTGTTACTACAGTAAGTCTGATGGGGTTGTTATTGACCACATTTATTATGCTTAAATTAGTGTTTCCATTTGTTGTTTCATGTATAACTGCACCATAATACCTTGCAGTAGGGTACTTGATATATCATATGTTTATGCAGTTAAGGCAGAAATTTTTTTATTTTAGGAGAGCTGCCGCAGCTACAGCCACCAGTATGGTAGCTGGCACGGAGGCTGTGGTGCAGTCACAAGAGCCTTCACTGGCTGAGGAAAGCTATCCAGTTGCAGTGGAATCTGCAGAAGAGGGCACTGCAGCACCAGCCAGTGAGGTTGTTGTGGTTCGCCACATGCAGCCTCCACCCGCCCAACCACTGCCACCTCCGCTGATGCCAGCTTCTACTCTTCCTGTCTGCCCAGCCGGTGCACACGGCTGTACAGAAGGTTTGGCTCTGTTCAGCCGGATGGTGGCAAAGTATGAGCGTGGCATGGAGGCATATATCAAGGCAACAGAGGCATACACCCTAGCGCTCAACCAGAATTAGGAGGTAAATAATTAGTATGATGAGTATGCATTTAAATGTATTGAGTACATTTTGACACATAAGCTGCTTGATTATCTAAAGTCATGCAGCAATAAAAATAACAGCAACACACATAACAACAGTTCAGTGTTTATATGAGTAACCTCACACACAACACGTACAGTAATATATAATTACAAATCACAAAACTGCACATTTTCCAGCATCACATAACACACAAATGCATCAGTACACCAGTTCACCCTCTTTCCAATACATCTTTGTCCTGTAAACAGTTGTCTGTTTTCCAGTGTCATGCTTGCGGTAATTGGAACACTTCATTCACAGGCTCATTTATTTGATTTCTGTTTCAGCTGGTCACCTAACAAGAGGAGGATGGCATGTGTGCTCTTGCTGGCTGGGACGGCCAACACTGCAGCCTTCCTGTGGGGTGTGCATATGAGCACTAGAATATAGTGTAGTACTGATTGTTGTGTTTTGTGTTTCCTTTTTGAGGTAATCTTGCTCACACGCTTCACCTGGAATCGAGTTATTGCTCCCCACTACAAACAAACATAAAAAGATATAATTAATGCAACATTCATGACAGACTTCACTACAAGCCTGCAAACTGCTTGTGATGGGGCAATGTATGAAAGGCCAAGAGATTAGTTGTTGATGTTATGAAGCCTTATAAAGTAAGGTGTGACAAATGAAAGAGTACCTATATGATCAGGTTAGGGGTGAGTGGAAGATGAAATCTACAACACATGCAGTGCATTAGCTGATTATTTACCGAAAGTGTAGGTTGCAGAACTGCTCTCTGTACTGGGTCCCATTCGCCGCACCAGCTGGTAGTTGTACTATAAGAAAGCAAATAAGCAATTAAGAAAAACTATCAAAGTAGTGCCCTACAATATGTAATAGCAATGCGTTATAATCAGATAGTGTTATTGAAAATGTGTATATATATATATATATATATATATATATATATATATATATATATATATATATATATATATATATATATATATATATATATATATATAAGTTGACGATGAACGTAAAAATCCACGGTAAACCCGTCTTCATATATTCGTACTTGTACAACGTATCGGGTACTCTGACTGGACCCATCCTCAGGTATACGTACAGATGTGGCGAGAGGTGTTTCTTACCACATATGTACGTATACCTGAGGATGGATCCAGTCTGACTATATAACCTAGAGGTTTTACAAGTATGAATAAATGAAGATGGTTAATTGCACACCTTCTTGGCCTTGCTGTTCTTCCTCCACCTCAACAATAGGATCTACAATAGGAAGCATCAAACACTAACTGAGTGTTGATGCTGTGGAATTTTTTTCTATTCACATATGCGTGTTCCTGGTCCCGTGGAGCCACTATCCTGATGTGGGGTGCAATCAATGACACCAACAACGCCAGAAAAACCTGCAATTTGTTGAAATTCCTCTTGCTTACAGCGAATTTCAGGTAGGGTGAGAGGGAACTTCATAAAGTCACACAATAACTCTGGCTGGGTGAGTGCTTGCATTGTGTCAGTAATAGTTCTGCTTACTGACGCTCGGGTTAGTCCTAGATCGTCACTGTTGCACAGTTGCATCTTGCCCGTGGCCAAATAACGCAGTGGGATAAGAACTTTCATCTCCGGTGTCAGTGCATGACTCCTTAAAGTGGGGCTCTGCAATGCCCCTCTCACCAAATCAGTCACGTATAGCACTCCTGCACGATCCAACCGCTATCTCCTCACTAGCTCGGCGTCACTCAGCGTGTTTAAGGCTGGTTTCGAGGCTGGTAAACCCTCAGTTGGCGGTGACGGACTTGTTGACATTCGGCCATCTTGTCGACTTAAGTGTAACTCCGGCCCGCTAAGCTCGGTCCCCAGCAGACTTAACGCGACCGCCAGTTAAGACCAACTTTAAGACGGACTTCGCGCTTAAGATGAACTATTAAGTCCAACTCGCGCTTTAAGTCCAACTTAGCGATTTAACAATTTTTGTGGATACGGGCCCAGATCCCGTGACTACCTTGTCAGGATGATCAGTGGCCGGGTATTGTAGCGCAGCCGTCGTCTTCTTCGTCCTGTGTTGCCCCATTGTGACGATCCGCCAGCTGAAGTGGATCCTCCAGTGGAACCTGATCCATCTCGGACCACGCAGCCTCGCCATTCGGATCGGATTAAGGCCAAGAAGGACAAGAAGAACGCTCAAGATAACACTTGCTACGAGCGTAAAGGGGAGAGGAAGATGTAGGTTAATGATGTACTGAGGTCTCATTCATATACATACCAACTTAATGTATTTATTATGTTACACTATACTAACCGGCATCTCGTGTTCCCGCGCGCCTCACGCATGTACGGGCAGTCTATTCCCCGCCTTGCTCCTAGGGACATTCGCCCACTCTGACTCTCCCATTAAAGGACCTATATTATTACTCCAGTCTTTCCGTCGTCCTCACCTTATCCTTAAGGACGTTGGTTAAGCATCCTACAATGTTCAGCTTATCAATGCTTTTTCTAATAAACCGTCTATTATTATCATTATTATTATTATTACACACACGCACACACACACACACACACACACACACACACACACACACACACACACACACACGCACCCACACACACACACACACACACACACACACACACACACACACACACACACATACACATAATTATATACAGGAATTAACATATATATATATATATATATATATATATATATATATATATATATATATATATATATATATATATATTGTTACGGTCACACCGCAGGACACGGTTCTTATGCCCTAGTGCCGGGTATCCACTTATGAACAACCCAGTCACAACCACGTTACGGGCGTGTACGAACTGTAGTGCTGATGTTTATACGTCCTTTTAACCCACCAAAGGACAAGGAAAGTCGACTATCCTGTAGGCCTAGTCTTCTCCGAAGGCCACGCGCTGGCGGCTGGACAACAGGCTATAAGCAGGAGTGCCCGGTTAAGGAAACTGTGCACCCTTTAAGCCAACACACAGCACCCACAGCCACCCCGTAAACATTAAGAGGTCGCCAGTCTTTTTTACCCTCCAAAGGACAAGGAATCTCCCCGCAATAACCACCTTTTCCTCCTTACATTCTAAAGAGACTTACAGCGAGCACTAGATTACAGTGCCTAGACAAGGCCAGAATACCACCCACAAGGTGTCTTTCCACCCACTCCTGGTTGGACAATAACCCCTCTCGACTCAATTACCACCCTGCAAAGTAGCTTCCCGCGAGGGGACTCATTACAGAGCGTTATATGAGTCGTAATTAACCAACACTCCTCGTCTGTGTTATCCAACAAGAGGCCCCGCCCCAGATAATGGGCTCTTGATTACAACGAAGACAACGAAGACAACGAAAATAACGCAGGCAACTACTTCCCAAGATTTAACAGCCTGACAATATCCAGAGCCTCCTTACGAGAAGTTCCTGGACACTAAACCTTAGGTGGAGTTCACCCCCAGCTAGATGGTTATAATAACGCCACTCACGTCTTTCTCACTGCTCTGGCTTTTCAGTAACCGTTTTCTCTACGTAGGGCCTTGCTACTAGCTAAACAAATTTACCCCTGAACTAACAGGCCAGTCGTAGAACCCACTCCCTTAAATATGAGGAGGTTACAGACAAAATAATGCCAAATTGGGGAGAGCGAGCGTGCGTGAGATGTGGTCTTAGTGGCTGGTAGCGGGTAACTCAATCCCTTACTGCATCTCAGCTTCCATCTACCCAGGCAGAGATGCCAGCTCGTACCACATGTCTAGCACCGCGCCCCGCTCCAGTCCGCTATAGTTTAGGTCACAACTTCCTTTCATAAAATCACTACAGGCCATAGAGACGACGTAGGATGATAACAAACATATGAAAAGATGCGGAAAATATGAGGCTATAAGACCAGACACTTTGCAATGCAAAGAAGAAAGAAGGAAGGACAGGAAAATTAGGAGAACAAGAGGACAGAAGTTAAAGTATCTCTCATTATTGTTCTTGCTGGCAACTCTCCACCACCACGGCTGCTCTCTCTCTCTCTCTCTCTCTCTCTCTCTCTCTCTCTCTCTCTCTCTCTCTCTCTCTCTCTCTCTCTCTCTCTCTCTCTCTCTCTCTCTCTCTCTCTCGCCACGGCTGGCCTTGGCTGGGGACCACGTGGGCTGGTTACACAAAGACGTAACCCTCTTCTATGTCACGTAGCCTCCTTCGACCACGCGGTACACTTCACCCTCCAAGCCTCGCCGTCTACAGCTGACACAACACACACTCCAATTCTCGCCTCTCGTCACAACTCTCAACAGATGTTGAAACCACACACCCTCAAAGACATCTAGCATGCCCTTATACTCCTTTCCTCAGAGAGGCTTCACTCTACTGCGATTGGGCCGGACTCTTACCCTCTCCAGACGACACTAATGTCACTGGCAGAGCCCACAACGAATGTCATAGTCTCAGCGTAGCCTTCTTCCTTACCATCCTCTTCCTCTTCCTCCTCTTTCGCCTCAGAGAATCTTCATTCCTCTCTTGAGCCTGACTCTCGTCTTCCCTAGACGATGTTATGGTGACGGGCGGGGCCCGCAACACGCCCCCTTTTAAAGGAAAAATTTTGGAAGTCTCACAGACTTTCAAAATTTTTAAGCAGCAAGAGTGACTCCCTGGCCCGCAACAAGCTGTCGGCCATCATCTTGTCTGCCCTCTCAGCCACGAAACAGGCCATCTCCCCGGCACGGTCCGTGAAAGGAACTGGCCACTAGCTCTCTTACCACATACACCTTTCCCACGGCCACGTCCTCTCCCACGACCAGAGGAATTCACAGACTGGAAGTCAAGAGGAAACAAAACCTTCTTGCACCCAGGATGTACTTCTTCTTCACTGGGGTTCGCACCTTCCTCGGGGGCCTGCTCTGATATTTCGGCAGAAGTGTCAAAGTGTTCCTTTGGGATGGCGTTCAGCTGCTCTTCAATCTGGTCTCGGCCAGAGCCTCACTCGAAATACACAGAGCCTTCACGCTTATCCATAGTCTTCACCCCGGTGGTAGTCACTTCACTCTGACAGTGAAACTTCTTCTGCACTCCTCCCAGGTGCTGCAACCTCTCCCCAAGCAGCACACCGCACTGCCCCCAGTGCTCTGCGGGAATCACCAGTTCCGAGCTAAAAACCTCGGTAGTCTCCTCCCCTGGTGCAAAGTTACAATACTTGGCCTTCTGGTCACAGTATTTTTTTCTCTTCTTCGGCGCAGCACCAAGATGGTGCGGAACCACCACCAGCGCCTTCACCAGTCATTCCCGAGTACTTAACACGTTCTTCAGGAGCGACTCAGGGCGGTCAGAGTGGGGAGCACACTAGGCTTCCCGCACCAAGTCCAAAGAACCGCGCACCCGGTGCCCAAACACCAGCTGATTCGGGGAAAACCTCAAGGACTCAGTAGGAGCTTCCCTCACAGCAAACAAGACATAGGGAACCGCCTCGTCCCAGTCTTTCTATCGTTCCAACCAGAACGGCCGGAGCATAGTCTTGAGCGTCTGATGGTGCCGCTCTAATGCTCCCTGCGACTGGGGATGATAAGCACTAGATAGAATGTGCTTGATACCCACTCGGTCATAGTCTTTTCGAACAACTTCGAGGTGAAGTTGGTCCCTCGATCAGACTGAATTTCGGGAAGCAAACCAAAATGGGTAAAGAAGTTGAGGAGGGCCATAAGCACAACTCGTGCGTGGGTACTCCTCACCGGTATAACTTCTGGGTAGCGAGTAGTTACGTCCATGATGGTTACCAAGTACTTATGACCGGCCTTGGAAGTAGGGAGGGGCCCCCCCATGTCAATCAGGACCCTGGTGAAAGGAGGATCCACAGCAGGAATAGGGTGGAGGGGTGCAACAGGGGGAGATTGGTTAGGTTTGCCCACCATCTGGCAGGTGCGACAACTCTTCAGTAACTCCGTAATATCTCCGGCCATGCCAGGCCACCAGAAATTGCCCCGCGGGCGGGCGAGAGTTTTGTGGACAACCAGGTGTCCAGCCATAGGTCCCTCGTGTGCCAACAGCACCAGAGCCTCCCTTAACTCCCGAGGCACTACTACTTGTAGCACTTCACTCCCGTCACTCTCCCTCGACCTGCGGTGTAACACCCCCTTCTGCAGCAGGAACTCCTCTATTCCCCTTATCTCCTTTCCTACCTTAGCAAAACAAGGGGCCAATTCTGGGTCCCCTTTCTGTCCCTTGATGAGCAACGCCGGCTCAATGCAAGTGAGATCGGGCGGGATCACAGGATCTGTCGGAAGGGGCGGTGCCGACACCCTGGTTCCGTCCCGGGGTCTGAGGCATAGCGTGGACTCATCCGCCACTTCCTCATCGGCCAAAATGGATGGGCCCTCTAGGTGGGCCACACCCGTCAGACAGTCACCAGACAAGGGAACAGCCTGTTCCCTGCCTCCGGTACACTCCGCAGGGGTGGGAGCCTCCAACAAACTGTCCGACATACCAGGCTGCGGCCCGGACTGAGTACCGAGACCCACAGCCTCACAACCAGGAAACACCACCGCGTGGGTGCTTCTTCCGAGGTGCCCCGCAGGGTGAGGAATACCAGCACCAGACTCCTCTACCCTCAACACTCCTTCCTCACCCTCGGCGACTACCTCTGCCGAGTCAGGTGCTTCTATGGGTGGCTCTGCACTACGGCAGTCAGCCCCCACACCTTGACTCACTGGAGAACCCGGCTTTGGCTCATCCAGTTCAGAAACACTGCACTCTTTTGACGGTGACTCAACAGTATTGCAGTCAGCCCCTAGATTAGCAGCCGGTGCCACCCGTCTAGCCTGAGACCGGGTGACAACCACAACAACTTTCTCCTCACTTCCCTCCAACACCGTTGACCCTGCCTCTTTGCAGTCGGCCCCAAGAGCGGCAGCGTCTACCTCACCACTGTCCTCCTTTTCCGGTAGCCCTGATCTATCGCAGTCGGCTCCAGGAGCAACAGCCTGCATCACCCTCTCGGTCTGCGACCGGGTGACAACAGCAACAGGGTCGGGCACACTATGCCCTGATACCTCAGAGGCCTCACCTCCCGTAGGGGTGGGCACCCAAACTCTCCCTCCAGATAGGTCATTTCCTAGCAGGATATCAACACCTGCCACAGGCAGTTGTTCCGCCACTGCCACTTGAGCCGTAGTGGCTATCAGTGGGCACGATAGCTTCACCTCAGCCGTCACAAACTTCTCGACAGCATTGAGGCCCCAATACAACATTGCCTTCGAAGAAGTCATCTTACCCCGGTGACATTGCGGCACACAGACTGTTGTGCGCCAGTGTCTCGCAAGAAAGTGACAGGATACTTGTTCTCGTCAATCTCAACAGTGCCCCCACACAAAAATGGGCGACATCAGTCCAGCTCCGAATCAGCTGGAGTCACAGAAGCAACTACAGGAGGGGGAAACAAGTGAGTCTTCCTGAACCCCCTCCTCACAATCCAACTCAGGCCCATCAAGAGCCTTCTTCCATTCAAGAACATTAGGAGCAAGCAGCCTCTCCTCACGACCGTGGTCAGGACACACCAGCAAGGCAACTGGTTTCTGGGATGTCTTGGAGGGGCCCGCTGTCACAAGTTTTGGGCATTGAGATCGAAAATGCCCCTTGGCCTGGCAGTTATAGCACGTGGGCTGGTTATCGTACTTTGGAGTACTAAAGGTCATCTTCCCTCCTGACCCTCCCTTTGGCCCTGAAGGGGCAGCGGGGTATTGAGACTTACCAAACCCGCTTTTATTGCCAAAGCCGTGGCTGCGGGGAGGGGAACGTGGAGCACCAGAACTAACGCTACCAACGCCCCTTGGCCCTCGTGGTCCTCCTTCCTTGAATCCACCTCCAGCATGAGGCTCCGAGCAATGGGCTAACACATGGTCGTCAGCCCAGGTGGCAGCCTCCTTCAGCGTCTTAAAACGCTTCTCCCGCAGGAGAGGCACCAGTTCCTTATCAGCAGCATTTGTGAACTGCTCCATCACCATCAGCTCTTCCAGAGCGCGGAGAGTATCCACTCCCTCACTCATAATCCATCTCTTAAATGCCTGCTCTAAATGGCGGGCACACTCGAGGTAAGAATCTCCGAGTCTCTTCTTCCTACCTCAGAACCTTAGGCAATAGGCTTCGGGCCGCAGCTCGTAAGCCCTCAAGATGTCAGCCTTAAAGTCAGCATAACCTTCCAGATCTTCCACCGACATATTGTCGTAGGCCGCCAATGCCCTGCCTTTTAGCTAATTGGCCACTAGGCCAACCCATCGTCCTCCTTCTTCTCAAATCTCCTGAACCATTCTGCTACCTTCTGTTCGTCAAAGTCAGGAATGAGCTGCAGACTGCGTACCATCTGCCGCTCAACTGAGTTCTCCTCTCCTGCTCCTCCCTTATGAGTTGCGTTGGCCCCAAGTCTAGATCTTACCCACTCAAATTCTCTATGCTTCTCCACCTCCAACCTTCTGACTTCTAGCTCTAACCTTTTTGCTTCTCTCCTCTCTTCAGATTCTAATTCCAACCTTCTCATTTCTAATTGGAATCTCAATTCCTCCGCCATTCCGACTGACTGGAGATTGTCAGCAACACTGGCAGCTGGACTCACTCTCCTTGAGCCAATCACGTTCTCACAGGAACCAACACGGCCCGTTGTATGCTGCAGGGGCTGGTCAAGCACTTCCTGAGCAAAGTTTAATCGTCCTGCAGTACTATGTTCACTAACCGGACTAACAGGCCTTTCTTCACCTAGGCATGGCTGTTCACTAACGCCACGTACAGAACTGACTCGGGCCGAGCAATCCTGGAGGGAAGTAAGTACATCACGTTTGTCTTCCATTGTTACATTGTGTGTGGGCTCACAGTAACAACACACTAACTTTCCTACTCACTGTAATTCCTTTAGAATCCTTGCGAGATCGCCAAATTCTGTTACGGCCACACCGCAGGACACGGTTCTTATGCCCTAGTACTGGGTGTCCACTTATGAACAACCCAGTCACAACCACGTTACGGGCGTGTACGAACTGTAGTGCTGATGTTTATACGTCCTTTTAACCCACCAAAGGAGAAGGAAAGTCGACTATCCTGTAGGCCTAGTCTTCTTCGAGGGCCACGCGCCGGCGGCTGGACAACAGGCTATAAGCAGGAGTGCCCGGTTAAGGAACCTGTGCTCCCTTTCAGCCAACACACAGTACCCACAGCCACCCCGTTAACGTTAAGAGGTCGCCAGTCCTTTTTATCCTCCAAAGGACAAGGAATCTCCCCGCAATAACCAACTTCTCCTCCTTACATTCTAAAGAGACTTACAGCGAGCACTAGATTACAGTGCCTAGACACTCGTGTCTCGTGACTCGTGAGAGAAGGACGTGTTTCCTGTTCGCTTGACCTGATCGCTTGACGCACCGCTGCCCAGCCAATACGCTAAGTTTCATATTTTCCTAGGATATCTCTTGCTATCTTTTGCTGTCTCTACATTTTATACATTTTACACGACTATACATACACATACATCAGTGCTACATATATAACTCATGTGTTAATATTCTATGTAGCCCTTAAAACTCTTCATTCGTACATTATTGTTATTAATTAATCTTAGTGTCTGTGGTGTTATTTCCTCAGTAAATACTAATTTTCTTCTTATATATATATATATATATATATATATATATATATATATATATATATATATATATATATATATATATGTATTTTGTTGCTATAAAGTAATATTACTACACCACCCTTGCTCAAAAATTTGACCTTGAAAGTTCAGACCTGACTGACCAATTCTTTTTATTTTCATCCGTCTACCTGCCCGAACCTTTCAAGATCTTAATCCTTGGCTTACCTCTTATCAGCGTTAATTTGTCTACCTGCTCCTCTGACCTGACCTCAGCTTAGTATAATCCTTCTACCTGGCCTGACCCTTTCAAGATTTTAATCCTTTAATCTCTCACAATCCTCACTAATATCTCTTTTGACAGCGAAAATCCGTCTAGCTGTTCCAAACCTTTTTGCATTGTTAATTCTTTCTCCAACTACAGTTAATTATGTCACCGAAGTGCGATGTATGTGATGGGCGCTTTGCTGCAAATTTATTTTCAGATTCGACAGTCTGCCGTCTGTGTTTTTTACAGAAGGAAAATGATGAACTTAAGAAAAAATTTGATATTTTACAGGAGTTCGTCACAGCTAACGTTGGAATTTTACCTCCCTTGTCTCCATCTACAGAACAGGCGACAAGTTACGCCGCTGTAGCTGCCAGACAAAACGACGCTCCAAGTCTACCTGAACGCGTTATTCAGGGGGAAGTACCTTTCACTCCTGTCAGAAATGGTGCACGACAAATTAATAAAAAATCTTTCTTACCTGTCTCTACTTATAACAGTTTTAGAATCCTGATGAAAGAAGAAGAAGAAGAGGACCATGAGACGATAATTATTGGCGATTCTATTGTGAGAGACCAGCTAACGGAGTTTTGTGGGAGGAACCGATCACACAGAAAGAGGCTGTGCATGCCAGGAGGACGTTTGGATGACATCACAGCAGCCTGTGACGAGGCAACCAGTCAAGTAAATACTAACACGCTTTTAATTATCCATGCAGGTACAAATGACGTCATGAACACCAGATCCGAGGAACTGCTGGAGAGATACAGGAAGCTGATTCGACGATACAAATGTAAGACTAATAAAATAATTCTTTCAGGAATCCTTCCCCGAAGTAGTGCACCCACAGCTTTTTTCAACAGGGCCTTCAGCACCAATAACCGTTTTAAGTCCATTTGTACAGATGAAAGAATCGACTTTATCAACTGCTGGGATGACTTTTATAATAAACCTTTTCTTTTCAAGGACGATGGCTTGCACCTCAATCCTGTTGGAGCTGCTCGTTTAGGCAGGCTACTTAATGACAAAGTTTCTGATTTCAGAAGAAAAAACAGTATCCAGCCTCGCACAACCTCAGCTACGTAAGTAACACCGTGTATAGACAAACTAACGTAAACAATTGCCTAAAAATTTGCATGTTTAACGCGCGCAGCCTCAGAAATAAATTCTCAGATTTAGAAGCACTTGCAGCATCTGAAGATTTTCACATTATTGCTGTATCGGAATCTTGGATTAACACAGAAAATAGAGACTTTTTAGCAGAATATAATTTGCCAAGCTATTCAATATTCAGTTGCGAACGACAAAATAAAAAAGGTGGGGGCGTTCTTTTTTACGTGAAAGCCAGTCTTAACCCTAAAGTCTTGCAAACTGAAAAAATAGATAACGTAGATGTTATATTTTTACAACTGAGAACACGTTCTAAGAAAATTATTATTGGACTCATTTATAGACCACCACCACACAATAATAATAGCGATAGAAAATTATTCGACCAGATAATCGAAGTAAGTAATTCATTTGAAAGCGTAATCTTTGGAGACTTTAATCTTCCTGTAACTTCATGGGGAAATTCTCTTAAATCTCATATGGGTCACGACTTATATAATAATTTATTAGAGAGTGGCTTAAGTCAGCACGTAAGCAAACCCACGAGAGGTGATAATATACTAGATCTTGTATTTTCAACAAACGACGGTCTTGTAAGTAACGTTAATACGGGCCCTGAATTCAGTACCAGCGACCATAAAATTGTCTCTTTTAACATAAATCTCGAAGTTTACAAAGATAACATGAAGAACTTATCTTCATGTATCGCAAAGGTAACTTTGAAAAACTGAGAAAGCTTTTAGCAGATACTGATTGGAGCATAGTAGACAACGATACCGATGTAAATAGATCGTGGGAAAAGGTTTATAACATCTTAAATGAAGCCGTTAAAGTATGCATTCCCGTTTGTAAGAGACGTCCACGTAAAAAATAAAAATATTAATAAACCAAAATGGTGGAATAGCCAGATTGAGACTGGATTATTACTTAAAAAGCGGGCACATGATAAATATTTACGATCACAAAACGAAAACGATAAAATAGAATACGAAAGACTAAGACGCGAAACAAAAAAGATGATTAGACGAAGTAAAAAAGATCTCGAAATATATATTGCGAATAAAACTAAATCCAACCCCAAGGAATTTTACACCTACGTACGTAATAAAAAAGTTATCACAACTAATATTGGCCCACTCCATCTAGAAAACGGTAAGGAAATAAATACAGAATCAGAAATGGCCGAAGTACTAAATGATTATTTTGCATCCGTTTTTACTGTTGAAGACACCGATGAAATCCAGGAAGTAACCCCAGCTAAACCTAACTTAATTCCTTTAAGCGATTGTCACTTTACTGAGGATATAATAACTAAGGCACTTGATAAAATTAAAGTAAATAAAACTTCTGGTCCTTGTATTGTATTGCACCGAGAGTCTTAAAAGAGGCAACATTTCAAATCAGCAAACCTCTAGCAATACTATTTAATAAATCTTTAAATTCTGGAAAAGTTCCCGACATTTGGAAATTTGCAAATGTTACCCCTATACAAAAGAAAGGAGATAAAACACTACCGATTAACTACAGACCAATCAGCCTCACATCCGTAGTTGGTAAATTAATGGAAACTATAATACGCGATAAACTAGTGACTTTTCTTGAAGAAAATAGCATGATTAATAATTCTCAACATGGTTTCCGAAACAAACGATCTTGCTTAACGAATCTCCTTGACTTTTATAACGATGTATTCAACATTTATGACGAGACAAAAGCGGTCGATATAATTTATCTCGACTTTCAAAAAGCGTTTGACAAAGTTCCCCACAAACGGTTATTAAAAAAATTAGAATCACACGGCATATCTAGAAATATTCTTAAATGGGTTGAAGACTGGCTTTCCGAAAGACAACGCGTTGTCATAAACGGTAAATCATCTAACTGGCGAGACGTTAAAAGCGGGGTGCCATAGGGCTCAGTAGTTGGTCCCATTCTTTATCTAATTTACGTAAATGATATTGATGAAGGCCTCACTTGTATAATATCAAAATTTGCCGACGATACGAAAATCACGAGTAAAGTAACTACAACCGCCGATAAACTACAATTTCAGTCAAACCTCAACATGTTAGTCAATTGGTCAAAGAAATGGCAAATGAAATTTAATGTTGATAAATGTAAAGTTTTGCATATCGGTAGCAATAATCAATTCAATAAATATACAATGAATGATTCTGAACTTTCCAAGGTTAACCATGGAAAAGACTTAGGGATAACTATTAGTAACGACCTCAAACCAGATAAACATTGTTCAGACGTTGTAAAAAAAAAAGCTAACAAACTGGTCGGTTTCATCGGTAGAACTTTTGATTATAAATCTGAAAAAGTTTTCCTTACATTATATAATGCACTCGTACGCCCTCATCTAGAATATTGCATTCAATTTTGGTCACCATACTATAGAAAAGATATTAATAAGCTGGAGAGAATACAAAGAAGAATTACTAAAATGATCCCATGACTGCGAAACAAGTCTAACGAAGAACGTCTAAAGGAGCTGAACTTATTCAGTTTATCCAAACGTAGGCTACGAGGGGATCTAATTGAGGTTTTTAAAATGTTCCATGGTTTTGATAATGATAGTGGAGGGTGAGAAAGAGAGAGAGAGAGAGAGAGAGAGAGAGAGAGAGAGAGAGAGAGAGAGAGAGAGAGAGAGAGAGAGAGAGAGAGCGAGAGAGAGAAAGGTTGTGATGGTGGTGATCTTGGTGATGGTGGTGGTGATGGTGATGGTGGTGGTGATGGTGGTGGTGGTTGTGGTGATGGTGATGGTAAAGGAGAGAGAGAGAGAGAGAGAGAGAGAGAGAGAGAGAGAGAGAGAGAGAGAGAGAGAGAGAGAGAGAGAGAGAGAGAGAGAGAGAGAGAGAGAGAGAGAGAGAGAGAGAGAGAGAGAGAGAGAGAGAGAGAGAGAGAGAGAGAGAGAGAGAGAGAGAGAGAGAGAGAGAGAGAGAGAGAGAGAGAGAGAGAGGAGAGAGAATTCCAATAATAGACACACTCTACTAAACACCAAGTTTCTTTTAGGCCAAATTCACACCACAACTGTAGACATTTTTCAACTCAGTTCTGTTACGGTCACACCGCAGGACACGGTTCTTATGCCCTAGTGCCGGGTGTCAGCTTATGAACACCCCAGCCAAAACCACGTTACGGGCATGTACGAACTGTAGTGCTGATGTTTATACGTCCTTTTAACCCACCAAAGGACAAGGAAAGTCGACTATCCCATAGGCCTAGTCTTCTCCGAGGGCTTCGCGCCGGCGGCTGGACAACAGGCTATAAGCAGGAGTGCCCGGTTAAGGAACCTGTGCACCCTTTCAGCCCACACACAGCACCTACAGCCACCCCGTTAACGTTCAGATGTCGCCAGTCCTTTTCACCCTCCAAAGGACAAGGAATCTCCCAGCAATAACCACCTTCTCCTTCTTACATTCTAAAGAGACTTACAGCGAGCACTAGATTACAGTGCCTAGACAAGGAGCTATCGCTCTAACCAGAATACCGTCCACAAGGTGTCTTTCCACCCACTTCTGGTTGAACAATATCTCCTCTCGACTCAACTAACACCCTGCAAAGTAGCCTCCCGCGAGGGGACTCCTTACAGTGCGTTATATGAGTCGTAATAAATCAACACTAAGACGGGATTACTCCTCGTCTGTGTTATCCACAAGAGGGATGATAGGCTCTCTCTCTCTCTCTCACAATGAGGACTACGAAACCAACGAAGACAACGCCAACAAAGCAGACAAAGCAGAAACTACTTCCCAAGACTCAAAAGCCTGACAATATCTAGAACCTCCTTTCGAGAACTTTCTGGATACTGAACCCTAGGTGGAGTTCACCGCCAGCTAGATGTTAATTATACTGCCAACACACTCGTCTCAGTGCTCTGGCTTGTAACCGTTTCCTCTACAGACAGGGCCTTACTGTCTAGCTACACAAATATATCCCTTATCTAACAGGCCAGTCGAATAACCCAGTCCCTTATATATGAGGAGGTTACAGACAAAATAATGCCAATTTGTGGGGAGTTCAGAGCGCGAGAGATGTTCTCGGTGACGGCTAGCGGGTAACTGACTCCATTAGCTCCACACAGCCCGGCTCACGCCACCAAGGGATTGTTGCCAGATGGGGCTCCCTAATTGCGCCCGCCTCTCGGCCGGCCTACTCCGCGTAGCCTAGTTAAAAAAAAAAACTTTTCTTCACAAAATCATTGCTCCGCTCATAAGAGACCCAGAACAATGACAAGCATATGAGAGGATGCAGAAAAAAACACTCTACATTATAAGACACTTTGTAAAACAAAGAAAACAGAAGGAAAGTCAGGAAAATTAGGAGAACGAGCAAGGAAGAATTTAAGGTAAACACTGAGCAATAAACTCGCCTTAATACTTGCTGGCATCTCACCACCCGGTCACAGCTCGTCTGGTTTTTTTTTTCTCTCTCTCTCTCTCTCTCTCTCTCTCTCTCTCTCTCTCTCTCTCTCTCTCTCTCTCTCTCTCTCTCTTCCCGCCACATCTGGCCTGGGCTGGGACACCCGCGCCTCCTCCAACCAGCCACGTGGGTCACAAAGGGCGCAACCCGTCTCGTCACCTCGCCTCGTGAGGCTAACACTTCCCTTCTCTTCCTCGTCAAATACCTTGTGACTGCCTTTCCTCAGAGAGACTTCACTCTACTGTTACTTCACTACTCTCGCTATTGCTACTCTCCAGACGACTGTCACGAGTGTTATAGCCATAGCGTAGCTTTCTTCCTTACCAGCCTCTTAACATTTTTCGTTTTCCCTCTCAGGAAATCTTCATTCCTCTGTTGGGCTTGACTCTCGTCTTCCCTAGACGATGTTATGGTGACGGGCGGGGCCCGCAACACGCCCCCCCTTAAAGGAAAAATTTTGAAAGTTTCACAGACTTGCAAAATTTTTAAGCAACAAGCAGCAAGCAGTCGGCCAACACTTTCTCTGCTTTCTCGGCTATGAAACAGGCCATCTCCCTGGCACGGTCCGTGAAAGGAACCGGCCACTAGCCCCTTCACGAAGTACACCTTTCTCACGGCCATGTCCTCTCCCACGTCCAGAGGAATTCCAAGGCTGGAAGTCAGGAGGAAACAAACCCTTCTTGCACCCAGGATGTACTTCTTCTTCTTCAGTGGGGTTTGCACCTTCCTCGGGGTCCTGCACTGGTATTTCGGCTGAAGTGTCAAAGTGTTCCTTAGGGTTGGCGTTCAGCTGCTCTTCACTCTGGTCTCGGCCAGAGCCCCAGTCGAAATAAACAGATTCTTCACGCTTATCCCTGGGCTTCACCACGGTGGTAGTCACTTCAATCTGACAGTGAAACTTCTTCTGCACTCCTACCAGGTGCTGCAACCTCTCCCCAAGCAGCACACCGCACTGCCCCAAGTGCTCTGCGGGAACCACCAGTTCCGAGCTAAGAACCTCGGTGGTCTCCCCTGGTGCAAAGGTACAATACTTGGCCTTCTGTTCATAGTATATTCTCCTCCTCCTCGGCGCAGCTCCAGGATGGTGGTGAGCCACTTCCAGCGCCTTCACCAATCCTTCCCGAGTACTTAACCCGTTCTTCAGGAATGACTTTGGGCGGTCAGAGTGGGGAGCACACCAGGCTTCCCGCACCAAGTCTAAAGGACCGCGCACCCGGTACCAAAACACCAACTGATTCAGGATCCTGGTGAAAGGAGGATCCACAGCGGGAATAGGATGCAGGGGTGCAACAGGGGAAGTCAGGTTGAGTTTGCCCACCATCTGACAGGTGTGACAACTCCTCAGCAACTCTGTAATATCTCCGGCCATGCCAGGCCACCAGAAGTTGCCCCGCAAGCGGGTGAGAGTTTGTGAACACCCAGGTGTCCAGCCATAGGTCCCTCATGTGCTAACAGCACCAGAGCCTCCCTCAAATCCTGAGGCACTACCACCTGTAGTACGTCACTCCCATCACTCTCCCTCGACCTGCGGTGTAACACCCCCTTCTGCAACAGAAACTCCTCTACTCCCTTTATCTCCTTTCCCACCTTAGCAAAACAAGGGGCCAATTCTGGGTCCCCTTGCTGTCCCTTGATGAGCAACGCCGGCTCAATACAAGTAAGGTCGGACGGGATCACAGGATCTGTCGGAAGGGGCGGTACCGACACTTCCCTGGTTCTGTCCCGGGGCCTGAGGCGTGGCGTGGACTCATCCACCACCTCCTCATCGGCTGAATCGGTTGGGCCCTCCAGGTGGGCCTCACCCGTCAGACAGTCACCAGACAAGGGAACAGCCTGTTCCCTGTCTCCGGTACACTCCGTAGGGGTGGGAGCCTCCAACTCCCCCGCAGAGTTGGAAATCTCCCCTCCCTCAGAGGTGACCCCCAACAAACTGTCCGACACACCAGGCTGGGGCCTGGACTGAGTACCGAGACCCCCAGCCTTACAACCAGGAAACACCACCGAGTGGGTGCTTCCTCCGAGGTGCCCCGCAGAGTGAGGAATACCAGCACAAGACTCCTCTACCCTCAACACTCCTTCCTCACCCTCGGCGACTACCTCTGCCGAGTCAGGTGCTTCTATGGGTGGCTCTGCACTACGGCAGTCAGCCCCTCAGCAGACTCACTGGAGAACCCGGCTCTGGCTCATCCAGTTCAGAAACACTGCACTCTTTTGACGGTGACTCTGCAGTATCGCAGTCAGCCCCTAGAGTAGCAGCCAGTGCCACCCGTCTAGCCTGAGACCGGGTGACAACTCCAACAACCTCCTCTTCACTGCCCTCCGACACAGGTGACCCTGCCTCATTGCAGTCGGCCCTAAGAGCGGCAGCTTCTTCCTCAAGACTGTCCTCCCTTTTCGGTAGCCCTGCTCTGTCACAGTCGGCCCCAGGAGCAACAGCCTGCGTCACCCTCTCGGTCTGCGAACGGGTGACAACAGCAACAGGATCGGGCACACTATGCCCTGACACCTCAGAGGCCTCACCTCCCGTAGGGGTGGGCACCCAAACTCTCCCTCCAGCTAGGTCCTTTCATAGCAGGAAATCAACACTTGCCACAGGCAGTTGTTCCGCCACTGCCACTTGAGCCGTAGTGGTAATCAGTGGACATGACAGCTTCACCTCAGCCGTCACAAACTTCTCGACAGCATTGAGGCCCCTACACAACACTGACTTCGAAGAAGTCACCTTACCCCCGGTGACATTGCGGCACACAGACTGTTGTGCGCCAGTGTCTCGTAAGACTTGTTCCCGTCAATCTCAACAGTGCCCCCACACAGAAATGGGCGACACCAGTCCAGCTCCGAGTCAGCTGGAGTCACAGAAGCAACAACAGGGGGGAAAACAGGTGAAGCCGCCTAAATCTCCTCCTCACAATCCAACACAGGCCCATCAAGAACCTTCTTTCCTTCATGAACCTCAGGAGCGAGCAGCCTCTCCTCACGACCCTGGTCCGGCCACACTAGCAAGGCAATTGGTTTCTGGGATGTCTTGGAGGGGCCCACTGTCACTAGTTTAGAGCATTGAGATCGGAAATTCCCCTTGGCATGGCAGTTATAACACGTGGGCTGGTTGTCATACTTAGGGGTACTAAAGGTAATTTTTCCTCCTGATCCTCCCTTTGGCCCTGAAGGGGCAGCGGGGGATTGAGACTTACCAAACCCGCTTTTATTACCAAAGCCGTGACTGCGGGGAGGGGGACGTGGACCACCAGAACCAGCAATGCCACCACCCCCTGGCCCTCTTGGTCCTCTCTCTTTGAATCCACCTCCAGCACGAGGGCTCCGAGCGATGGGCTAACAAATGGTCGTCAGCCCAGGTGGCAGCCTCCTTCAGCGTCTTAAAACGCTTCTCCCGCAGGAGAGGCACCAGTTCCTTATCAGCAGCATTTATGAACTGCTCCATTACCATCAACTCCTCCAGGTCGCGGAGAGTATCCACTCCCTCACTCATGATCCATCTCTTAAATGCCTGCTCTAAATGGCGGACACACTCGAGGTAAGAATCACCAGGTCTTTTCTTCCCACCTCGGGACCTTAGGCGATAGGCTTCGGGCCGCAGCTCGTAAGCCCTCAAGATATCAGCCTTAAAGTCCTCATAACTTTCTAAATCCTCCACCGACATATTGTCGTAGGCCTCCAATGCTCTGCCTTTCAGCTTATTAGCCACTAGGCCAACCCATTTTTCTCCCGGCCATCCAAACTCAACCGCCTTCTTCTCAAATCTCCTGAACCATTCTGCTACTTTCTGCTCATCAAAGTCAGGAATGAGCTGCAAGCTCCTTACCATCTGGCGCCCAACTGAGTTCTCTCCTACTACTCCCTTATGAGTTGAGTTGGCCCCAAGTCTAGATCTTTCCCACTCAAATTCTCTGTGCTTCTCTACCTCCAACCTTCTGACTTCTAGATCTAATCCTCTTGCTTCATTCCTCTCTTCAACTTCTAATCTTCTCGCTTCAACTTCTAACCTTCTGGCCTCTCTCCTCTCTTCAGCTTCTAGTCTTCTCTCTTCGTTCGCAGCTTCTATCTCCAACCTCTTCATTTCTAGTTGGAATCTCAATTCCTCCGCCATTCCGATTGACTGGAGACAATCAGCAACACTGGCAGCTGGGCCCACTCTCCTTGAACCCATTACGTTCTCACAAGAGCCAACACGGCCCGTTATATGCTGCAGGGGCTGTTCAGGCACTTCCTGAGCAAAGTTTAATCATCCTGTAGTACTATGCTCATTAACAGGACTAACAGGCCGATCTTCACCTAGGCATGGCTGTTCACTAACGCCACGTACAGGACTGGCTCGGGCCGAGCCATCCTCAAGGGAAGTAAGTACATCACGGTTGTTTTCCATCGTTACAGTGTGTGTGGGCTCACATTAACAACACACTAACACTGCTTTCCTACTCACTGTAATTCCTTTAGAATCCTGGCGAGATCGCCAATTTTGTTACGGTCACACAGCAGGACACGGTTTTTATGCCCTAGTGCCGGGTGTCAGCTTATGAACACCCCAGCCACAACCACGTTGCGGGCGTGTACGAACTGTAGTGCTGATGTTTATACGTCCTTTTAACCCACCAAAGGACAAGGAAAGTCGACTATCCCGTAGGCTTAGTCTTCTCCGAGGGCCACGCGCCGGCGGCTGGACAACAGGCTATAAGCAGGAGTGCCCGGTTAAGGAACCTGTGCACCCTTTCAGCCCACACACAGAACCTACAGCCACCCCGTTAACGTTAAGGGGTCGCCAGTCCTTTTTACCCTCCAAAGGACAAGGAATCTCCCCGCAATAACCACCTTCTCCTCCTTACATTCTAAAAAGACTTACAGCGAGCACTAGATTACAGTGCCTAGACTAGGAGCTATCGCTCCAACCAGAATACCGCCCACAAGGTGTCTTTCCACCCACTTCTGGTTGAACAATATCTCCTCTCGACTCAACTAACACCCTGCAAATTAGTCTCCCGCGAGGGGACTCCTTACAGTGCGTTATATGAGTCGTAATAAATCAACACTAAGACGGGATTACTCCTCGTCTGTGTTATCCACAAGAGGCCCCAGATGATAGGCTCTTTCTCTCACAATGAGGACAACGAAAACAACGAAGACAACACCGACAAAGCAGACAAATCAGAAACTACTTCCCAAGACTCAAAAGCCTGACAATATCCAGAACCTCCTTTCGAGAACTTTCTGGATACTGAACCCTAGGTGGAGTTCACCGCCAGCTAGATGTTAATTATACTGCCAACACACTCGTCGCAGTGTTCTGGCTTGTAACCGTTTCCTCTACAGACAGGGCCTTACTGTCTAGCTACACAAATATATCCCTTATCTAACAGGCCAGTCGAATAACCCAGTCCCTTAAATATGAGGAGGTTACAGACAAAATAATGCCAATTTGTGGGGAGCTCAGAGCGCGAGAGGTGTTCTCGGTGACGGCTAGCGGGTAACTGACTCCCTCAGCTCCACACAGCCCGGCTCACGCCACCAAGGGAGTGTTGCCAGATGGGGTTCCCTAATTGCGCCCGCCTCTCGGCCGGCCCGCTCCGCGTAGCCTAGTTAAAAAAAAAAAACTTTTCTTCACAAAATCATTGCTCCGCTCATAAGAGACCCAGAACAATGACAAGCATATGAGAGGATGCAGAAAAAAACACTACATTATAAGACACTTTTTTAAAACAAAGAAGACAGAAGGAAAGTCAGGAAAATTAAGAGAACGAACAAGGAAGAATTTAAGGTAAACACTGAGCAATAAACTCGCCTTAATACTTGCTGGCAACTCACCACCCGGTCACAGCTCGTCTGTTCTCTCTCTCTCTCTCTCTCTCTCTCTCTCTCTCTCTCTCTCTCTCTCTCTCTCTCTCTCTCTCTCTCTCTCTCTCTCTCTCTCTCTCTTTTTTTTTCCCGCCACATCTGGCCTGGGCTGGGACACCCGCGCCTCCTCCAACCAGGCACGTGGGTCCCGCAACACAAAGGGCGCAACCCGTCTCGTCACGTCGCCTCGTGAGGCTAACTAACAATTCCCTTCTCTTCCTCGTCACATACCTTGTGACTGCCTTTCCTCAGAGAGGCTTCACTCTACTGCTACTCCGCTACTCTCGCTACTGCTACTCTCCAGACGACTGTCACGAGTGTTATAGCCTTAGCGTAGTTTTTTTCCTTACCAGCCTCTTAACATTCTTCCTTCTCCCTCTCAGGAAATCTTCATTCCTCTGTTGGGCTTGACTCTCGTCTTACCTAGACGATGTTATGGTGACGGGCGGGGCCTGCAACAGTTCCTAGAAGTAAACTGGAATGCTCTACTAACCAATAATGACACAAATATTAATTGCAATCTATTTGTAGACAAAGCATATAGCATTTACTTTTCATGCTTCCCTAAGAAAACAAAATTCATTTTAAATAAGCGCCTTCAAAACCCTTGGATGATAAATGGAATACTAAAGTCTCTACAACAAAAGTTGACCTTGTATCAATCATATAAAATAGGAATGTTTGATCATGATACATATAAAACATGCCTAACTAACATTACCTAACTAACATTATTAAACGAACTAAAGCAAATTATTACCGACAAAATATTTATAATTTTAAACTAAACACAAAGACGATTTGGGAAATAATATATGATATTGGAAACACAAAGTCAAAGATCCAAACAACAACTAAATCCATACCAGTAAATAGTCAATCATTTAACAACCCTTATAACAAATACTTCTCAAAAATAGCCCCCAAGCTTGCTGATGAACTGCCACCCACTCAGATCTCTTACAATTCTTATTTAAGAGGTAACTATTTGAGTTCAATATTAATGCCTCCAGTAACCCATAGCGATATCATTTAAGCAATCCAGTCCCTTAAAAACAAAAAAGGCCACATTGATGAAATACCTGCTGAAATAACTAAAGAAAACAGAGAATTATTTGCCATCCCCCTTGCAACATTATTCAATCAGTCAATACAGGCTGGCATCTTTCCTGACAGGATTAAACAGGCAAATATAATTCCAATTCATAAATCTGGTAGTAAAAATAACATTTCAAATTATCGACCCATTTCCATTTTACCTATATTTTCCAAAATTTTTGATACTATTATGAAGAAGCATCTAATAATATACTTAAACACAATGAAATTATTAAATAATAAACAGTTTGGCCTTAGACCTGATCTTAGTACTTTTAATGCTATAAATACCTACATATTTGATCTTTACAATGCAATTAACAATAAAGCATTTGACACCGTCCAACCCAATATTCTGCCAGATAAAATGTACTATTATGGGATTCGAGTCTGCATTCACGACTGGTTCACTTTCTACGTAAATAACAGGATACAATACACAATATTTGATCAAATATCTTCCCATACAGAACCAGTACATTTCGGAGTGTCACAAGGAAGTATATTGGGACCCATGTGGTTTCTTTTATACATCAATGGCATCTGTAACATTTGCAATTCTCTAAAACCTATACTATTTGCTGATGACTCTACATTATCTATGATTGGTGACAATCCCTCAGATCTGGTGCACAATGCAAATAGGGAACTTGTCAAATTCTCTGAATGGTGTATAGCTAAGCGCCGGTGAATACAGCCAAAACCAATTACATGCTTTTCACAAACACCACAACTACGTACCCGCCACTTCCAAATTTTAGCCTCTTAAATTATGACTTTCTACAAGTTAATAAGACAAAGTTGTTTGGATTAACTATAGACAAAAAACTATATTTCAAGTATCACATCCCATCTTTCTTTAGAACTATCCAGAACAATATCACTTCTCAAAACCAAACCGTGTGTTCCTCCAGATATTCTTAAATGTATATATTACGCGCATATTTATCCACATTTAAACTACTGTAATTCTATTTGGTCCACCACCTACCCTAGCCACCCAAATCATCTCAATGTGTTATACCAGAAAATCTTCAGAATAATGACTAGTAGCGACTACTGTGAACACACCTCTCCATTATTCAAGTCCCTAAATATATTAAATTTCAGTGATATCACGAGACTTAATATTGCTTCCTACATGTTCAAACATAATGACACAATCAATAACACTGCAGCTCCAAACCATAACTACCATACCCGCAACCAGGACTCTTTACCGTTACCCAGACACAAGCTTACCCTCTATAAACACTCCCTTATGTATCAAGAACCCAAGATTTGGAATGACATCTCACCTTGCATCAAACACTCACCCAGCCTTAAGACCTTGCAAAGTAAATACAAGAAATATCTCCTGTCCCTATATTAGTCACTTAACGTCAATTATATTTGCATACCCATCTTTCCCTTGTAGACTTTATATTCAGTTTATGTTGTGCACATACATGTTCTGTATTTTTTATTATTCTTTAAAATATACAGCAAATGTTTACTTATTTACAATATGTGTATTTGCACTTTTGTTTCCATCATCCTTAATTTATTCATTCTTTAGCTCACCAATTGGCCCCTCACTTATAAATGTATATATTAGGTGGGTGTAAATGTGGGTATATGGGTATATTTATGCATTTGTAGGTGAATATTTATGTACCATCAAGTGTATGTGTATGTATAATATCTTCAGTAATATTACTATAATTCAGTATTCATATCAAATGTAATTTTTAAAACAAAACGTTATGTTTTCTCATATTTCTTCTTTCTCAGTCTGTTATTAGGCTTTAAATTTTCTTCTTTTATCCTGATTTGTTTCTTCCATTTCCTTTCATTCTTATTTTTGTATACTTTCATATTATAAATAAATGATTTACTAAGAAATTATTTATTATGCTTTATTGATATCTTCTTTTTTTTTTTTTTATGTGTGTGTTAATTAATTACGCTTTTTTTCTATTTTCTGTTTTTTGTATTTTGTAATTTTGTATTATTTTTGTATTATTTCTCATAAAGGGCTGTTTGTCGCATTAACAATTTGGATGAAATAAATATATGTTGTTTTTGACAAACATAATAAAGTGTTTAAAGTGTTTAAAGTGTTTAGAGAGAGAGAGAGAGAGAGAGAGAGAGAGAGAGAGAGAGAGAGAGAGAGAGAGAGAGAGAGAGAGAGAGAGAGAGAGAGAGAGAGAGAGAGAGAGAGAGAGAGAGAGTGTGTGTGTATCTAGCAAGGAAGTATGAGTACATTTAGGATCGTCAGAAAACCAGTTCACATTTAGATTATTATTTTATCGGTTGTGCTTTCGTGTTTCAGCCGATTTTCCGGTTCCGATATATTTCCGATTGATTCCCGATTGATTCCCATATGGCCTAGGAATGTAAGGAAAGAGAGAAATTATGAAAGAAAGAAAGAGAAGAAGAGAAAGAAATAGAGAGAAAGGAAGAAAGAAAGAAGCTTCATAGATGAGTATAATCAATGTAGGAGAAAAAAAATTTGGTTAGTTACATTTTTGGCGGGAAACTGTATGTTAACAACAACAACAACAACAACAACAACAACAACAACAACAATTAGCTAGTGTCGGGCAGTACAATTAATGTTTATAAATAAAAAAAATAATAGCATCAAATAATATAAACAGACAAATGAATAATATTATGACGATAAATACATAATATGAGTATCAATGTATTTCATGTATGTATGTATGTATGTTTTTCATGTATATATGTATGTATGTTTTTCATATATGTATGTATGTATGTTTTTCATGTATGTATGTATGAATGTTTTTCATGTATGTAGGTATGTATGTATGTATTATTAATATTGATTTATTTGTTGGTGGGTATATGGGTGGGTGGGTTGGGTGGGTTTTATGGGTTGGAAGATCGTTGAGGGTGGGGTCATTTTGCATTTTTAACTAGCATCATTATCATCATCATCATCATCATCATCATCATCATCATCATCATCATCATCATCATTTCGTTGCTCGTTATTGCAACGTTTTCGTGTTCTGTTAGTCAACTTATACTTTGGTCACGGAGTACAGAACACTAATTTCTGAAATGATTTTCATTAAAAAGCCTATCCGTTTTCTATAACTTTAATTAACAAATAATCTTCCCTTGCTCCTTCTGTCATATAATAACAACATCTTCGAAGAAACATTGGGAAGAGATGATGAGGCAGAAACTAAGCGGTCCAGGTGTAGGAAACAAGACGTGGTGGGCACTCGTTAAGGATCGGCAAGGATTACTGCACCAGGACAGCATGCCTCCCCTCACTAGACCAGACGGATCCACAGCCACGAGCAGCGAGGACAAGGCCGCTCTCCTGGCAAAAATATTTGCTGAAAAAATACAAGTAGGGGACCCCAAACGCCCCCCACCTGTTCTGCCACGGAAAGCTGACCACACCATCACATCGGTCCTGGTCACCGCAGAACAGGTGGAGAAAGTACTCAGGGACGTTGATGTAGGGAAAGCAAAATAGCCAGCTGCCTGGAAGGAGGCTCATGTGGTTCCCGTCCACAAAAATAAATCTATGTCTGACCCTCATCACTATAGACCCATCTCCCTGCTGTCCGCCGTGGGTAAGGTGTTCGAGAAGATGATTGCAGAAACCATGTGGAGACACCTGAACCACCACAATCTTCTCTCCCCACATCAGTTTGGTTTCAGGCCAGGCCGCTCCAACTCCGACCTCCTCCTTCTCCTCTCACAAGAATGGCAAAACACTCTCGATGAAGGCTTGGACACACTCGTGGTGGCACTGGACATCGCCGGCGCCTTTGATCGAGTGTGGCACTCCGGCCTTCTGGCAAAGCTACCCGCCAAGGGTATCGACGGGGTGTCTGCTAATGCTGCTCGAGGACTACCTTCAAGGAAGGATGCTCCGAGTAGTTCTCAACGGGCGGTCTTCCAAGCCTGCCTGTATAAGGGCTTCAGTTCCACAGGGCTCAGTGTTGGGGCCAGTCCTGTGGAACGTGTACATAGATGACCTCTTCCGTCAGATACCAGCAGTTAAGGCTTATGCTGACGATTGCACCATATCCCTTTCCTATTGTCGTCAGGACAGCCAGCGCGCCGTCGCCGCCGTCAACAAGCAGCTGAAGACAGCAGAGAAGTGGGGGAAGGTGTGGCAGGTCGACTTCGCGCTGAATAAGACACACGCCATGGTCGTCTCCCGGTCTCCTGCTGCTCCTCAGGCAGTGGAGGGACAGCTACGATTTGAGGGCGTTCGGCTGCCCCTCCAGGATAACATCAAGATCCTGGGAGTCACCATTGACCGGGAGCTGCGCTACGAGCGACACATCACATCTGTAGCCCGCCAGACCTCTCAGCGTGTGTCTGCTCTTCGCAGGGTGGTGGGAAGCCTCGACTCCCGAGGCATCCTGACTCTGTACAAGGCACAGATTCGTCCAGGTATGGAATATGGTGCCTTGGCATGGATGTCCGGAGCCGCCACTCACACCCGGCGCCTTGACGCGGTGCATAGACGTGCCCTCCGACTGCTGGGGGAAGAAGCGGAGATCCCTTCCAGCATGACGTCTCTCGAACACCGCAGGGACGTATCAGCCCTGACTGTCTGTCACAAGACTCAGGTGCTGCGCACTCCCCACCTCACCCAGCTGTGCCTGCCGCCTCACCCAGCCCATAGGACGACGCGACAACCAGCAACAGGAAATCAACGTGTGGTGGTGCCCCTCTCCCACACGTCGCAGCACCAACGGATCTATATGGCCAGGGCAGCTCGACTGTGGAACGGCTTCACGGAGGCCACGCCTGATGTACCACACATGTCCAACCAGCAGGCAAAGATGGCCGCCAACACCTGGAGAGGCACACTCCCTACACCATTCCTGCCCCACACGTAATATGAACTTTTTAACGATGTGGTGCTAATATTATGTATTATTATGTATTATAAGTTATTATGTATGTATTTCATGTATTATGTGTCATGTGTTATGAATGCTATGTATATTTCATCCCCATGTGTCATGGAACTTTTAATATAGCTGTGCACGCCAATGCACAGCTTTAAGTTCTTTCTGTACATAATGTGTCATATGTTTTAATAAAAAAATAAATAAAAAGAGAGAGAGAGAGAGAGAGAGAGAGAGAGAGAGAGAGAGAGAGAGAGAGAGAGAGAGAGAGAGAGAGAGAGAGAGAGAGAGAGAGAGAGAGAGAGAGAGAGAGAGAGGGGGGGGGGGGGGGGGGGAGGGAGGAAGAGAGAGAGAGAGAGAGAGAGAGAGAGAGAGAGAGAAAAAAAAAATGAGAGAGAGAGAGAGAGAGAGAGAGAGAGAGAGAGAGAGAGAGAGAGAGAGAGAGAGAGAGAGAGAGAGAGAGAGAGAGAGAGAGAGAGAGAGAGAGAGAGAGAGAGAGAGAGAGAGAGAGAGAGAGAGAGAGTATATGTGTGGATTTTTTACCTACTTTCTTACTTTCCCATTTTCTTTCCTTTCCTTCACTTTTCTTCTCTCACTCCACGGACACTGAGCTGAACACACACACCCAGTGATTGGTCCCTCACCACCACAATTATCACCACTTGCTAGTGTGCTGGCTGTGCCGGGTGCGTTTGGACAGACAGCGTGGTGACCAGCAAGAAATACGGCACACATTCACTGTTTCTTTTATTTCTTCCCTGCTTGGAAGTGTACAAAAGTGTCCAGTAATCTCAACAGTGCATTGTGACTAAGCCGGTAACTATCATAAAGTGTCGCCACCACAGACTTGCAGTGCTTCGGTGTTTCGCTAAGTCTTCCACTGCAATCACCATGAGTACCACCCACCGTGCCGCTAATGAGGCGCTTAAAAATTCAGGTCGCCTATCAATGGATAAGCAACAGAAGCAGCAATTACAACAACAACAGCAATTACAAAAACAACAAACTCTGCAGCTGTCGCAAGTTCTGTGTGAGACTGATGACCCGGAGCCAGACGAACAGGAGTTGAACCAGCTGCTTGGATCACTCACGGAAGAATCACAGTCTCTCGTAAAAATCCTGACACTCGTACTGACAAAGAAATTTAAAGTGGAAATAAAAGTGTTGAAAGATGAACTGAACAGAAAAGATGACCAGATAACTAAGCTAAACGAAGAAATCAGTGACTTGAAAGAAAAAGTACAAGACCTGGAAACCAACATTGACAGTGTCGATCAGTACGAGCGTCGTGACACCATAATTGTGAGTGGTCCGCTCATACCGGAAGAGACTCAACAAGAAAACGCCGCCAACATATTCATCACTGCTATTAGAGAACACCTGAAAGTAAACATTAAAGAATCTGACATCAACATAGCACACAGGATTGGACCAGTCCACTCCCAACGGAAACGTCCCATTATCGTGAAGCTCAGCAACCGATCCTTGAAGCACGACCTGGTTGGTGCTTGTATCCAAATGAAGCCGCAACTCTACATAAATGAAAGTCTCACGCCCAAACGACTCCACCTCTTCAAACAAATCCTCAACATCAGGAAAACCCATAAGGACAAATTCCAGCAGTGTCACACCAAGGAGAGGAAGATCATCATCAAACTGAAGAACTCCACCGTCAGACACGAGATAATAGATGAACGGACCCTGCTCACCTTCTTGGATAAGTACCCTCTGATGAAAGACACTTATCTCGAAACCGCTGCCTCTACCTAAAATCTATCCCATCTAAGCTCATACAACTAAGTTCATACAGTATATACATACATTATAATTTTCTTCCATTTGTATAAATCTAAATGTTACAACTTCACTGTTATACCAATAACTTACGGTTATACTTATACTACTACTACTGCTGCTACTACTATTATTACAACAACACCTACTACTACTACTACTACTACTACTACTACTACTACTACTACTACTACTACTACTACTACTACTACTACTACTACTTCTACTTCTACTTATAATATTACTATTACTTCACAACTACTATTGCTCTACTACTAATATTACTCTACTTTTATTATTACTTTACTTCTATTATTACTCTACTACTGCTACTACTACTACTTCCACTACAATTATTACTACTACTACTGCTACTACCACTACTACTACCACTACTATTACTATTACTATTACTACTACTACCACTACTACTACTACTACTACTATTACTACTACTACTACTATTACTATTACTTCACAACTACTATTGCTCTACTGCTAATATTACCCTATTTCTGGTTTTACTCTACTACTACTAC